>APFE031162675.1:44710-132350 GCA_000404065.3 Pinus taeda | reverse complement strand
GAAGCAGAGTATCGTGGTGTCGTAGAAGCTAGTAAGGAAGCCTTGTGGCTTCGTCAGATCCTATCATAGTTTGGCTTTCAGCAGCAGCGTACGAATACATTTTGGTGTGGTAATCAAAGTGCCATTCAACTATGCAACGATCCAGTCCAACATCAGCATAGCAAACACATTGAACTGTACATGCACTTCATAAGAAAGCTCATTCATGACCATGTTCTTGAAGTGCAATATTGTTCAACAGATGATCAAGTTGCAGACATCTTTACAAAGGCTCTCACAGAGGTGAAGTTTACTAAAATTTGATTTATGGTTGGAGTTCAAGAAGTTGTCACTAAGGGGGGATAGGCTTTAGTGCCTCCTTCCTTCTCCTATTGTGTCATATTTGTACATCCTTCAATCCTATCCCAAGTTGTTCTTAAGGGGGGATGTTGGATATTCCGACACATAGGATGTAGTTAAGTATGATCTAGTATAGAGTTAGGTAAAGTGTGTTTCTTTACTATGTACTTTTGTAACTTACAATCCGACGGTCACAATATGTAGTGATCCAATGGTTCATTCTCTCCTTGGTATTAAAGACACTTGATCCATGGCTTAACACCCAATTGGTCCATGATATCTATTTAAAGAGCATGGAGGGTCATTTGTAGGGTAACCGTTCATGAGAGAAGCTTATGTAAATTTTCATTCTTTTATTAATAAATTGTCTAAAGTGGCCACGTTGGCTCAGGCCATGGATTGTTTCCCTCTTTGAGGGTTTTAACCACGTCAACAATACTAGTGTATTGATTTGTGATCTGTTTGTGAGCGGTGTCCTTTGGTGTTCTGTCTGAGGAACTTACCCTGTAAATTCCTACACTAAGAGGCACAAGTGACCATTGCATCATCTTTAATGGTAGTGAAGGATGATTCTGTGGATATGTAGATGTTGATTATGCAGATGATTTGGACAAAAGAAGATCTACTACAGGTTATGTCTTTACTCTTGTAGGTGGAGCAATTAGTTCTATGTCAAAGCTTCAAGAAACAATTGCGTTGTCCACTACCAAAGCAGAATATTTAGCTGCTTCAGATGCCAATAAAGAAGCAATCTCGTTAAAGGGTTTACTTGATGAGATTGGAAGTACATAGGAGAAAGTGAATGTACTTTGTGATAGTCAAATTGCTATTCAATTGGCTACAAATCCTGCTTATCGCAACAGAACCAAGCACATTGATGTAAGGTATCATTTTTTGAGACATGTGATCAATGGCGGATAATTGTGCAGACATATTCACAAAGCGAGTTACAATAGAAAAGTTGCGACGACGTTTAGCTTCTCTTGGCTTGTAGAAGAGATGATGAATGGGCATGGGCAAGGGATCAGGAAAATTATTGTCAAGGTGGAGTTTGTTAGTAATTGACAACTAATTAATGTAAAATTTGGTAAATTGTATTAGTTATTGACAAGTTAGTTTCATACTGAATTAGTAGTTATGTAACTGAGGAGGCTCATGTATAAAACTGATGAATGCCCAAACTATTGTAAGGAGAAGCATTTACTGATTGAATAGAGATTCCAATCCCTCGCAGTGTGGATGTTTCGTTGACACCTTGTTAGGGTTTTCATCTTGGTTTTTTACTTTTGTGGTTGTCTTTAGTTGCATTCACTTTCTTGGTTAAATTAACCTTCTTTCTTGATGAGTAAACTATTTTATAACTACACAGCTATTGATGGAAAGATCATGGATTATGATTCTTTGTTTATATGCAGTTTATTTTTTCTACCGCTATTGATGGAAAGATTAATTACTCGTTGTATGATCTTGCGGGATCTAGGGTGGACTATAATGCTCTCGGCTTTATAGTCTTGATGGAACAAGGTAAAATGTTAACTCGGAATGGTGTTTAGTTTGTAAAATGTCTACATGTAGATATGAGTTTTCCTTCCTCCAATTTTCCATACTTCTTGTGTCAAGTCGATGTCATTTCTGAAGTATATAATGATTTGTATTTTTTATTAGGCTCTTCTCCTATGGAACAAGTAAAGATGGTGTTTCATACCTCATTAAGTGGAATGAAAGTGGGGGGACAATCAGGCCGACATATTCTGCAATTTGAGACAACCAAGGATTTGTTGTCGATGTCCTTTCTGAAGTATATAATCATTTGTATTTTGTATTAGGCTCTTCTCCTATGGAACAAGTAAAGATGGTGATTCATACCTCATTGAGTGGAATGAAAGTGAGGGAACAATCAAAGGGACATATTCTGAAATTTGAGACAACCAGGAATAGGTTCTTGGAAGCTGGTGACGAATTTCAAATAAAGTTTTGGGACATGTATAGCACCAACATCCTGACAACAATTGATGTTGATGGTAGTTTTATAAGAAGTTATTTTTGGAAATGAGGATGGCTTGTTTTTAGAGTTTCAAAACATTATTTCATGTTTTCTTGATGACATCTCAATGTATAATCCTCGTGTTATTTCCAAAAAAATCTCAAGCTAGTCCTCGCCTTCGTTTCAACGAAGATGGTTCCATGTTGGCAGTCAAAATGAATGAAAATGGCATAAAGATCTTACATTTGAAAGAATGAAGGTTTCACCAAAGACAATGGAAACAAAGGTAAATTCTTCTTCCATGCACATTTACTACGTACATGCACTACTAATTAATGTTAATATTTAAACTCTAACTAGTTCATTTTTACTATACAGACTCCAATTGTGAATGCCACACCTCCTGCGGTGGTTCCCTTCACAGTGCTGTAGAACGTTGGGACAGACCTGCATTGTCAATGACCAATTTCATAAGAGAATTCTGAATCTAGCATATTTGTGGAGCATCATTCAGTTTAGTTTGTTACATAGTATCATTTTCTAAATTTTCAGTGAGAATCAAGATATTGTTGCTTTTGAGTTTCCATATAGTATAGGATTTTGTTCTTTTCCCCATTCACATGCTCTATTAGCCATTATTTTGGCATATATTTTATATGAATAGGATGATATTATCAATGATGTCTAAGAATAATCTGATATTCGAGACAACATGTGTGCAGAGTAGTATAGAGTCTAGAGAGATAGTCCAACCCTATATGTTAAACAAAGGCTTCTAGATGAGGTCACAGACAAGAGAAAGAATAGGAAATTGATTGAGATCACTGATTCGGGTCAGTGTAGGTCTCACAATGCATTGCGAGCAAGGTATGCAATCATCCCTGCATTACAGAAAACACTAAAGGTTAGCATACTTTACAATTCTATATGCTACAAATTCTGTGGATATTGATCCAAACAAGTAATGTGCTATTTCTTGCAGGTGGTAAAACGGATATACATCAATTCCAATGTTGTTGTTTTAGCACTGACATCCGATTCTCTCCATAAGCTATATCGCGGAGTGGCAGAAATCCATCTGGAAAGGTGGTGTTCTTTAGAAGTTGTTGTTTGCTTCCTTTTTATTTTAGCTTGTTTTATTTATTTGTTTGTTATACTTTTGGATATATAATTTGTAGTTGTATTTTATGTAGTAATTATTAACTAAGAGTTAGTATTTTTTTCCACCATCTACAACGAGTATTCGAACATAGATGTGGCAGCTAGCTAGTCGGATTCTTATGAATAATGACGTTGGTGATACAAATCAAGAAGAAGTTGTTGCTTGTATAGCTTCATCTAAGAATGATTCTTATGTAATGTCTCCTTCCAGTGGCAAGGTCTCCTTATCCAATATGATGACATTTAAGCTAAGATGACATTTAAGCTAAGAGAGCCTTTTACCTAAAGACCGGTTTCATTTTAATCTTTTCGCTGATTTGTATAATTTCAGTTTTGGTACATTGGTTTGCTTAGGGTTTAGACTCTAATGTCTCATCTTCAACTTTCAAATTATGTGGGTAATGGGGTTCTATTACTCTAGAAGGTTCTTGTGTAATGTTCTTTACTAGAAGGTTCTTGTTTAATGTTATTGTGTAATGTTCTCCCCAATTAATTTAAATCACTAGTTTCATGGGATGCTAATGAGTGATTGATTCATTGCAAGGCATGAAAACTTTCATGCCACCTTCTAGGGCAGCCACTTTTCTGGCTTATCACCCTCAGGATAATAACATCATTGCAATTGGCATGGAGGATTCATCAATTCAATATACAGTTGTGTTGGAAATAATACTGAGAGGGGGGGTAAATCAGTATTATCAAACTCTTTTTCAGTTTATACAAATATTTGCATATACCTTCCAAACTTTATAATTTAAATCATTCTTCAGATGTTTGTCATTAATCTATATGTGAAAACTATATAATAATGAGTAGGAACACAAAATAAACAGTCACACCAAGGAACACAAGATGTAAGGGGGAAACCCAATTCGGGTGAAAACCACCTGCTGCAATATGTCCCTATCTTCCTTCAATTAGAAAATTATTTTTACAATGATTTTGTACTGGTGTATTCCTTTACCAGTACGCAGGCTTCAACCTGCAGAAGGCTATAGCCTTCTCTTTTCCTCTAGGGACCATGTTTCATAAATTTTCATATTGGATCCAAGAATATCAAATAGTCATCAAGTATATGTGCATCAACCAATTAACCAATAACTTCTCAGAATGTTGTCAATAGAAAAATAGTACCAATTTTATACCCAGATCACTGCAACAATAGACAAAATCAGCTAAAATATATTTCAAGAAGAGTCCGCAACTTCACCAAGAATAACCTGCGGATGTCCGCACTTTCTCTGTCTGTGGCCTGCGCAGCTCTGCTCCTGCACTGTCTATGGCTTGTGCAGCTTCACCCCTACACTATATGTGGCCTACACAGTTCTGCACCTATGGCCGCTTCTGATTTGTGCACCTCCGCACCTGCTCCTTTACTGGTGTTGCGGACCTCCGCACCTGCTCCTTTACTAGTGTTGTGCACCTCCGCACTTGCGCCTTCTCTAATCTTGTGCAGCTTCAGATATAGATAGTTTATTAGTCCTCAAATATACCCTAGACTGTCAAATCCACAGATTCATTCATGTGTCAAGGAGATCTCAACCCATCAGTAGATCTAACTCATAATGATCTAGTTTCTCCTTGATTCAGGTTCAACTATAACTCACCAACTGATTATTAAAACATCAGATCTTACTTTTCTTAAGATATTCAACACACTTGTGTCAAGCCAAATGATTTCCTTTTCCTTTTTATAGCCAGGAACTTACTCAAACCATGGACCAAAACCATTGAAACACAATATTAGGGACCAAAAACCTTGGTTCAATATTTTAGATGCAAAAACCACAGACCAAAACCATAGGATCAAAAACGTTGGGCTAAATACCATGGACCAAACTTAAGATGTGCACTTTTCTTTGCATGAAATTCCGTGCATTTTAGGTTCGTACCTTTCATTCGGAACACCTGCAAACATGTCCACATTTTTTAAACTGAGCTCCTGCGCAACCTGCCAATGACTGCATATTTTGAATGGTGCACTTGTGGAACCCGAAAATAACACTGCTGCACAATAATTTGTCATCTCATTCCTTTGTCCTGCATCCCATGAATTCTGTCACATCTGATATTTCTTTTGTAGACTCATGTGGTTGTGTATAAGTAAATTTTTCTTCTATGAGTGGGTTGCCATCAAGTACAACACATACATCATAATGCCAACAATCTCCCCCTTTGGACTTGATGGCAACAATACCCAATCACTCTCCCCCTTTGACATCAAGGGCAAAGGGCAAACCATTCTGCTGACCATACTCCCCCTGAGTTCATGCTGGAATCTCTAAACAAGCTCCCCCTTTGTATATTCTCTATGCTGAAGTGTTGTTCATGCTCCCCCTGATTGTAAGCAATGTCTACAAAAAGATGTTCTACAAGAAAGAACATGACTCCATACATCATAAGTAACCTTCCTATCGTCAAGATTCATACATCCATATCCCATCCAAGTGGGAATACACAAGATAAAGAAAGAACAAAGATCATTCATCCCAAGCATAGTGGGGAAACCAAAATAGGCCATTACATGACCTTGATATGAAAACAAATACATGATATAGAGACAAGAACATAGATCTCGTTCAACATCTACTCCACCAAAAACACCTGTGAAATCAAACCAAGGACTTCTAAGATAATGCCAACAATGCATTATTAGAAGAATATATGCTCCCGCTGAACCTATGCCATATGGTCTCTTACAGTCCCATATCGGACTCTCTTCACCCAAGGGCCAGAACTCAACCCACATAAACCGGCAAATGTACGTGTATCCACCTGCATACAACAGACAAGATTCAACAACAAGATGATACATCAACAACCCCCAGCTTCTGTCTAAGGTGTTCAAATGTCTCCTTGGGCAATGGTTTGGTGAGTATATCCGCAACTTGTTCTTTGGAAGAAACATACTCCAACTTGACCTTTTGCTCAAGCACTTGTTCCCTTAGAAAATGATGCTTGATAGGTATGTGCTTAGTCTTTGAATGCATGACACGATTTTTTGAAATACGGATTGCACTTGTACTATCATAGAAGATGGAAATAGGTGGAGTACAGGTGATTTGAAAATCTTGCAAAGTTTGCATCATCCAAAGAAGTTGTGTGCAGCAAGATGCAGTAGCCACATATTTTGCTTCAGCTGTAGATAAAGCAATTGAGCTTTGTTTCTTGTTGAACCAAGATACTAATATGGACCTTATAAAGAATGCTCCTCCACTGGTGCTTTTCCTGTCATACATGCTTCCTGCCCAATCTGCATCTGTATATGCATGAAGTGTGAGATTTGCATCCCTAGGATACCATAAGCCATAGTTTTGTGTTCCTTGAAGATATTTGAAGATCCTCTTAACTGCTTGAAGGTGAGCTTCCTTTGGATTAGCCTGAAATCTTCCAACTATTCCCACTGCATGCATGATGTCTGGCCGAGTTCCTGTCAAATAGAGTAGGCTGCCAACCACGGATCTATAGGTTGGTTGATGGACTGCTGCTAATTCATCATTAGCGTTGAGGCTACATCATGCTACCATAGGAGTACATACCAGTTTTGAGTCTTCCGTGCCATCCTTCTTCAAGATTTGCTTTAGGTACTTGGTTTGTGATAAAAAGATACCATCTTTATTTTGTTGGATTTGTAAACCAAGGAAGTATGTCAGATCACCCAACAAAGACATTTCAAATTCTTTTTCCATCACCAAAGCAAAGTTTTGGCTCATGGCTTCTTCATTGCTGCCAAAAATGATATCATCAACATATACAACAAGTATTAACAATTTATCATTATCAATTTTTATATATAGATTGCTATCTACTGAGCCTTTTGAGGAACCTTGTTGATGAAGGTATATGTCCAGATGATAGTACCATGCCCTTGGAGTATGTTTAAGACCATAGAGTGCCTTCTTAAGTCTACATACAAGATTTGGATCATTTCTGAGTATGAACCCATCAAGTTATTCAATATATACTTCTTCATTTAAGTCTCCATTTAGAAAGGAAGATTTTACGTCCATCTGAAATACTTTGAACTTTTGAAAGCTAGAGAGAGCAAGGAACATTCTTATTTCTTCAAGTCTGGCAACTGGAGCAAAAGTTTCTTCAAATTCTATGCCTTCTTTTTGCACATACCCTTTACAAACAAGTCTTGCCTTGTTTCTAACTACATCTCCATTTTCATTTAGCTTATTTTTGAAAATCCATTTTGTCCCTATGACATTTTTATCTTGTGTTCTAGGAACCAACTCCCAAGTGTTATTCTTTTCAATCTGCTCAAGTTCTTCCTCCATGGCTTTAACCCATCATTCATCTTTGCATGCCTCTTTTACATTCTGTGGTTCAGTGGAGGAGAGCAATGCTAGATAGCTTGAAGCTCCTAAAATGGTTCTCCTTTTCTGTAACCCTACCTCTTTCTTCCCCAGAATTTGAGATTCTGGATGATTCTTCTAAATGTATCTGGATGGAGTCTTCTCTTCTATCCTTATCTGTTCTTCTGGTGCCTCATGGATTTCTTCTTCGTCATGAATATGATTTGATGTTGATGGATAATCTTCGCCATATTCAAGATCTTCAGATTTTACCTGTCTAGGAGTGTTTCCTTCTTCATCAACCACTACATCAATGCTTTCAACAATTTTGCCAAGTCTTTTATTATAACATTTGTAAGCTTTGTTGTGAGGAGAGTAGCCAAGTAAAATGCCTTCATCTACTCTAGGTTCAAACTTGCCAAGATTTTCATCTATCCTTTTAATGTAGCATTTGCTCCCAAAAATTTTGAAGTATTTTACTGCGGGAGTCTCACCATACCAAAGTTCATGAGGAGTCTGAGTGCTGTTTACCCGGATGTTTGTCTTGTTGAGAATAGTAACAGCGGCAAATGCGGCTTCACCCCAAAAGGTCGCAGGAGTTCCAGACTCAGCACAAGCCATTTGTTGAACTGTTATGTTCATCCTTTCCACTACTCCATTTTGTTGAGGAGTCCTCGCAGTAGAGAATTCCCTTCTTATTCCATGTTCTTCACAAAAATCAAAATATTCATCTGAGGTAAATTCTCCTCCTCGATTAGATCTGAGACATTTGATTCTGCAATCTGATTCATTTTCAACCAAAGCTTTGAATGACTTGAACTTTTCGAAAGCTTCATCTTTATACTTCATGAGACCTATCCAACACATCCTTGAAAATTCATCAATAAACAATATGAAGTACTCTTCTCCTCGGGGTGACCTCTTTCTAGTTGGACCATATATATTAGTATGAACAAGTTCAAGTGGTTTGCTCGCTGATCCTTCCATCTTAGGAAAATTAGTTCTGGTTTGCTTACCAAATTGACATGATTTGCATATTGTATTGTCTGGAATTTTGATGTCGGGAAGACCACGAACCGCCTGATATTTGTATGCTTTCCTTATCTGGGAGAAGCTAAGATTCCCCAATCTTCTGTGTCATAGCCAGTGTTCATCATTCTTGCTCAGATAGCATTGTTGTTCTCTTTCTTTGAATATATATAGATTATTCGAAGTTCTTGTGCCTTTGATCACTGTTTTTCCTGTGTCAAGCTCACGAACAATACATCCATTTGATCTAAATATTACCTCAGTTCCTTGATCGCACATTTGACTAACACTCAATAAATTATGTTTTAAGCCATCAACATACATAAGATTACCAGCTTTGACCTTCTTTTTCAATTGAGCAGAACCTTTACCTTTTATGAATGTAGGGGTGTCATTTCCAAATGATACCTTCTTTTCCCTTTCTAAGGCAGTATATGACTGAAGTTTTCCTTTATCACCTATCATATGTTTTGAGCATCCGCTGTCAACGTACCATTGATTTTCCTTTCCTTCTGCATATAAGGCGATCCCACATCTTTCTGGTTGTGGTTCTTTCTTTCTCCATATTTTGGAACTCGATGAAGCCTGCTCCTTCTGAATTGTTTGCCGAAACCTGCTCCTGCATTCAGAATCTTCATGACCGAAATTGTTACAAATAGTGCATTCAATTTCTTTTTCAAGAGCAGAGAAGTTATTGTAGGTCCTTTTCATGATTCCTATCATACCCCTTTGCTTTGAGCTTCCCTAGTCATGATGGTCATGTAGGAAACACACTGAGCAGCTTTATGACCAAATTTATGACAAGAGAAACATTGGCCATTGAAGAAATTCCTGCGACTATCAAATCTACCAACCATATGATTGTAGTTTCCATCCATTCTTGACCTAAATTGAGAATGATTTACCTGTGGTCGGTTGAGGCTTCTGTTCATCCTTGAAGTAGATTGCTCCCGATAATCTTTGAACATTCTTGAAGAAACTTGTCCCTGCTTTACCTGGTGATCTGCATCATGATTTTGCTATTCATTCCTCCTTGCTACATCAAGATAACTTTTGGAGGTGGATGGCTTCCGTGCTTGCTTCTGTGCTTGAGATGTTTCTTCAGAATATCCGAGACCTGTCTTGATTAGAGGAGAACGCTGCACTTTGATAATCTCATCTAAAGATTCAGGTCCTTTAGCAAATCTAAGATTAAGAGCTTTTGTTTCTCAATTTCTTTCCGAAGTCCCACAATTTCACATTCTAATTATTTGTTGTGTTTATCTCTTTTAGCAAGTTGGAAAGTCAATGTGTCTATAATCATGTTCTTTTCTTCTAAACCAATTTTGAGTTTAGAAATTTCTTCATAAAGATCTTCTTCATTTATACATCCAAGAAATCATCATCTTCAAAAGCCATTAAAAGTCTATTATCATTACCTTGGTCATCTTCATCACTATTTGAAAGACCATCACTGTCTTCGTGATATAATAACTTTTCTTACTTGCATTCTGTTTTCTGTTCCATCTGACACGTTCCTTACCTTTGTCTAGTCTATCTTTATGAGGGCATTTTGCAGCATAGTGAATGACTCTTCCACAAGCAAAGCATTTGAAGGAAGGTTACTTCTGAATCTTCCAGATCCCCATTGAAGATTCTTGACAAAGTTTGATTCTTCTTCTTCTTCAGACATATATGCTAGTTCATTGTAATCTCCTTTTCCTGAAGATTTGAATGCATCTTCTCTTCTATCTGATGGTCCTCCTTTTCTCATTTCATAAGCAGTTAGAATTCCATGTAGTTGTGACATGGTGAGGTTTCGTAGATTCTCCTTTTCTTCTATGGCAGAAGCTTTTGAATCAAACTTAGGAGACAAGGATCTTAGAACTTTTTCAACCAGAACAACTTCTTTTATTTCTTCACCCAAGTTTTTCATACAATTTACGATCTCATCTATACGTAGAAAATAGCTAGCCACACTTTCATCATTATGCATTCTGAGACTTTCATATTGAATTCTAAGAGTTTGTAATTTTGCACGTTTTACGTGTTCATCTCCTTCATAGCTCAGAACGATCTTGTCCCATATTTCTTTTGCACTTTTGAGCTGCATTACCCTGACAAATTCTGATTGAGATAGACTTCCCAATAGAGTATTGACAACTTTTGCATTTGTTTCATACTTCTTCTTCTTTGCTGGATCTGTAGGAGTTGCTGACGGAAATGTATATCTTGTTTCCATAATATCCCAAAATTTTGTACCAAGAGATTGAAGAGAGGCAGTGATTCTTAGCTTCCAATAGACGAAGTTGGTCCCATCAAATATCGGTGGCCTGATAGATGCTTCCTTTTCATAGTTGCTCATGATGATAGATCTTCCTTCAAGTGATCAAGCTTCTGTTGAAAGACCTACTCTGATACCAATTGTTGGAAATAATACTGAGAGAGGGGGTGAATCAGTATTATCAAACTCTTTTTCAATTTATACAAATATTTTCATATACCTTCCAAACTTTATAATTTAAATCATTCTTCAGATGTTTGTCATTAATCTATATGTGAAAACCATATAATAATGAGCAGGAACACAAAATAGATAGTCACACCAAGGAACACAAGATGTAAGGTGGAAACCCAATTCGGGTGAAAACCACTTGCTGCAATATGTCTTTATCTTCTTTCAATTAGCAACTTCTTTTTACAATGATTTTGTACTGGTGCAGTCATTTACCAGTACGCGGGCTTCAACCTGCAGAAGGCTACAACCTTCTCTTTTCTTCTAGGGACCACGTTTCATAAATTTTCATACTGGATCCAAGAATATCAAATAGTCATCAAGTATATGTGCATCAACCAATTAACCAATAACTTCTCAGAATGCTGTAAACAGAAAAATAGTACCAATTCTATACCCAGATCACTGCAGCAATAGACAAAATCCGCTAAAATATATTTCAAGAAGAGTCTGCAACTTCACGAAGAATAACCTGCAGATGTCTACACTTTCTCTGTCTGTGGCCTGCGCAGCTCCGCTCCTGCACTGTCTATGGCCAGCGCAGCTTCGCCCCTGCACTGTATGTGGCCTGCACAGTTCCGTACCTACGACCGCTTCTCATCTGTGCACCTCCGCACGTGCTCCTTTACTGGCGTTGCGCACCTCTGCACCTGCTCCTTTACTGGTGCTGCACACCTCCACACCTGCTCCTTTACTAGTGCTGCGCACCTCGCACCTGCGCCTTCTCTGATCCTGTGCACATTTGGATATAGATAGTTTATCAGTCCTCAAATATACCCGAGAATGTCAAATTCAAAGATCCGTTCATGCGTCAAGGAGATCCCGACCCATCAGTAGATCTGACTTATAATGATCTGGTTTCTCCTTGATTCAGGTTCAACTATAACTCACGAACTGATTATCAGAACATCAGATCTTACTTTTTATAAGATATTCAACACACTTGTGTCAAGCCAAATGATTTCCTTTTCCTTTTTATAGCAATGACCTTACTCAAACCATGGACGAAAACCATTGAAACACAATACTAGGGACCAAAAACCTTGGTTCAATATTTTAGATGCAAAAACCACAGACCAAAACCATAGGATCAGAAACGTGGGGCTAAATACCATGGGGCAAACTTAAGATGAGTGCTTTTCTTTGCATGAAAGTTCGTGCATTTTAGGTTCACACCTTTCATTCGGAACACCCGCGAACATGTCCGCACTTTCTAAACTGAGCTCCTGCGCAACGTGCCAATGACCACATCTTTTGAACGGTGCACCTGCGAAACCTGAAAATAACACTGTTGCACAATAATTTGTCATGTGATTCCTTTGTCCTGCATCCCATGAATTCTATCACATCTAATATTTCTTCTGTAGACTCATCTGGTTGTGTATAAGTAAATTGTTCTTCTATGAGTCGGTTGCCATCAAGTACAACACATACATCATAATGCCAACAAGTTGATGAGGTATTGCATGTGAATATATGTATCAATCCTTCTCATTGTGAATATATCTTTCCATCCTTCTCATTTTTCTTCATTGTGCCCTTTTACTAACACTGACCTTTAAGTGTCATGCTCTCAACTTGCTGCATAGGTAAAAGCAAAGCTCAAGGACCACCAAAAATAAATCGCACCCATGGGATTTTCACATGTTTTGAATGTGTTGGTATCTTCTGGAGTTGATGCCTAGCTATATGGTTTCTTTTATTATTAAATATAGTTTGACTCAGTGATGTTCACTTAAATTTTACATAAATTTATGGAGTGGAAATGTTCATATAATCACAACCACAGGTATATGGTTTCTTTTATTATTAAATATAGTCTGACTCCGTGGTTTTCACTTAAAGTTTACATAAATTTATGGAGTGGAAATGTTCATATACTCACAACCACCTCTTTTGGTAGTGATGTTCACTTAAAGTTTACATAAATTTATGGAGTGGAAATGTTCATATAATCACAACCACATCTTTTGGCAATTATGTCCCTAGGGCAATAGATGGGTGGGACAGGTGAAAGTCAAAAGTTGTACCATTACAACCAGGAATACCATCACCACCAGTTAGGATACAAAGAGTACAGTTTTATAATGATCCTGTCACCACCAATTGGGATTCAAGAGTACAGGTCCATAATGATCAAATTCACTTATTGGTTGTGCATGAGAGCCAGCTTTGTAATATATGATGCTTCCAAGACCGTCACCACCAATGGGGATACAAGAATACAGTTTCATAATGATCAAATTCACTTGTTGGTTGTGCATGGTAGCGAGCATTGCTATATATATAATGCTTCCAAGTTGGAGCGCTTGTTTCTATGTAAGTACTTGTAAGCACTTTTGAATTCAAACATAGACAATAATATAATGTCACGTTATGTCTCTGACTGGATGACCTTGTTACATGGTTGCAATTGCAGTGGTCTCCTCATCATTCCCTATCTGCTCCTATTTCAAGTGCCATACACTCATGTGACAGCGTCCTATTTTATGTGAGCTTCTCAGCTTCTGTCATAGTGCAGTTGGAATGTTTGATGTAGAAATATTGAGTCCTCAATGTCTCTTTGCACCTTCTGCATACTTTTCATCGGGAATGAACAGGTAAATGGGCTCTTTCATTTTGTCATGGTTGATACATCAATTTTTTAGATTTGGATTTTAACCAGGCATATTATGATATATAATTTTATTGTTTGGTTATTGATTCAGCAGTAATGCCTATTCTCTAGTCGTTGCATCACATCCATCCGAACCGAGTCAATTTTCTCTAGAAGAATAGATGGAATTCATGATTTTGAGCCTTAGAGTAAGAAGGGAAATGGCCTATTGGACCTTCCCCAAATAATGGAACTGTCCCATCAAATCCTACATTAAATAGACAAGGTTGGGAACCACCCTTAAGTTAGTTCAATGGAAACATATAAATAGCCAAGGTTGGGAAACATTAAATAGACAAGGTTGGGAACCACCCTTAAGGTAGTTCAATGGAAACATATAAATAGCCAAGGTTGGGAACCACCCTCAAGTTAGTCCAATGGAAACATAAGAACAATTTGAAATGCACTCTTTATTTACAATAGCCAAGGTTGGGAACCACTCTCAAGGTAGTTCAATGGAAACATAAGAACAATTTGAAGTGCACTCTTTATTTACAAGAATACCGTGAATAATGATAGCGTCTTGTCACTGAAAAGCCTCACTTGTGTTGGCATTATATCAAGATTGTAAATGTAAATGATACGTAAATGAAAATGAGCATCTAAGTGCAATCCTAGTCACTAACTTTTCTGGGTCATGTAAAAATTGAAAGTCTGTCATTCTATGCTCGTGTAAAAATTGAAAGTCTGTCACAAGAGCATAATTTATGAATTTTCATTACAAAGGTTGCTCAGTTTCTATTTTTGAAATCATTCTTTTTACCACATGAGTTTTCTTCATATGTTCATGTGCATTCAGGAAAACGTGGTTTATACGGAAGCTTGGTCAAACTCCGAAATATTATATTTATTAACTGAATCAACATTTTTGGGTTGAATATTATATTTATTAACTGAATCAACATTCTTGGGTTGAAGTAATTCAATTGAGAAAATATTAATTATGCATGAGTGTTTATAATTGACTCAACGAAAACTTTCTTGTTTGATGACACTATTGTTTAAACATATTGACACAGAGTTTTTGGCATGTGTTTTAATTTTTACAATCTACCCAACTAACTTTAGGTTTGATGACACTATTGTTTAAACATAATGATACAAATATTTACAGAAAGCAAAAAACTTTCAGCGATAATGCTCATATTGCTGCATTGCTGCAGCCTTTGGGTTTTGTTTTTGATGGCTTACCGCCTTTGTATTTTGTTAAGATATCACAAATTTTGGATATCATCTTGTTTTGTTTTTATGGCCTGCAGCCTTTGTATTTTGTTTGAGAGATCACAGATTTTCGATATCAGCTTAATAAGAGGCGTTATATTGATACAGATATTTACAGAAAGCAAAAAACTTTCAATGATAATGCTCATATTCATATTGCTGCAGCCTGCCTTTGTGTTTTATTCTGAGGGGAGAGATGAGATGCTTACCTTGTGAAATTGTAATATCAGAAAATTTGTAAACCTTAAAACCCTTTATCCTTATTAGAATTTATAAAGCATTGCAGCTTTAACTTTTTACCTAGTTTCCAAGATCCAAGAAACCCATTTTTGAATACCTCATATTGCACTTATCAAATTTTAAAATAAATGAAAGGGTGCATTCCAAATTTTTGAATATGGAAAATAAAATTATAGATCTCTGATTTATATCCAAAACTGAAAAACTAACCAGTAAAACACATACATAACAATGAAGATGCAAAAGAAAATAATAACATAAACTTTCTGGAAAATAATACCACAGTTTTTATTATCACTGAGCATTTTAAAAGCAACCATAACATTATTTTTATTTATTTAATTACAAAATATAAACAAAATTTAAAGCAAACACATTGGAATGATTTTTTTTTTATTAATTTTAGATGTCACAATTTTTTTCCAGCTTTAAATTTTACCAAGGAAAAGTGTGTTTTTTTTGTTGTTTTAAAAATAAATATAACATTATTTTATCAATTTAATTACAAAATATAAAGTAAATACATTAAGAGGCTTTTTTATTATTATTAAATTTAGATGTCACTATTTTTTTTGCAGTTTTAGATATCAAGATTTTTTTCCTAGTTTTAGATATCACAATTTAGGTGTTTTTTTGGTTGATTTTAGAAACAACCATAACATTATTTTATCAATTTAATTACAAAATATAAAGTAAATACATTAAGAAGTTTTTTTTTATTAAATTTAGTTGTTTTTTTATGAAATTTATTTGTCACCATATTTTTTTCAAGTTTTAGCTGTCACCATCTTTTTTCAAGTTTTAGATGTCACAATTTTTTTTGAGTTTTAGATATCACAATTTCTTAATTTAGTTTCCTTTTATGATTTTTTTCCCTTTTGTAGTGTCCAACATCTCCTTATTTAGAACAAGAAGCATCCTTACTCTCTCAATCAAAGGGAGAAAATGCACTGCAATTACACTGTATCTTAAACTTCATATATCATCTAGTACAACAAATCTTCAGTGATTCACAGTTGCCTCAGTAATCTTGAGGCCCATGTATAAGACGTTGGTAAGAGATTGGACAAATATTCAACTATTTACTAGTGGCCCAATATCTTGAGGCCCATGTACAAGAGGTTTGCCAGAGATTGGACCATTTGTTCAGCAACAAGAAATTCAGCAAGTTATATATTGGAACATTTAAGATCTCTGTGGACTTTATTTTTCTGTTATGGATATTCAAGGCTTTTAAATATTTGAGCTGTGTAAATTTGGATGATGTTACTATAGAAATGTCTTCATGTCATGTCTTGTGTGGTAAACATTTTCACTGGGTCAAATTACACAAAATAAAACAAAATGGTTAAAAAAAATAAGAATTAATGATTAAAATACTCAAATTGCCATTAGTGATTTCTTTCTTGCAGGGTTTGACAAGCCATGATTTTTCTCATAATATATGATATTTTTATTTAAGAATATATATATATATATATATAATATATATATATATATATATATATATATATATATATATATTACCAATATATATTCATATTAACTCCTTATCTCTAAGGAGATTAATGTGCAAATATCTTTGAGAGGTTGGAGATAAAATTATCTCCAAAAAATACAAATAAAAAATAAGTCATCTCAATCAATACAAATGGAATAAAGTTTGAAAGTTTAATAATTAGGGCTAATTAGGGTAACAACCTTACTCTAGTTCTCAAACAATATAAATGGAATGAAGTTTAATTCTCAAACAATTCAAATGGAATGAAGTTGGAAGACTTAATAACTTGGGTTAATTAGGGTTTGGGTGGTTGAGGAAAATTGTTGTAATTTTCTCCATCCAAAATGAACTTTGAAAGTTGATGGCCTCCCGCCACGGTATGAAACGTAATGGACAAGGCGTATGACCTGGCAACTTAAATGCAATATTGAATGGCGCTGTACGTGCCTTGGCCTTTGGGTTTAGGGTTTCGAAACCTGTTCTACCGGCTCTCACCTACACTAACCAGTCGTCTCTAATCAAAAAGGCCGTTGACAACCCTATTGGCAATCATTTCCTCATTCCACTTCGCGGGGTCACTCTGCCAAGCTCTGAGCTGCTCTGTGGGAAAGAACTCTGTTTCTCTGTGCCTGTGCTAATGCCGCCTTCGTGGTTGTCTCCGCCCCCAAAGGGTTTCGATGGTGAGTTTATATGGTCTGCGAGGGCACATTCACTCTGCTCGGCATTTGTTTGACAACTGTAAGTGTGGTTACCTGTTTGTTTTCGTCTCGGCTGGTATTAGCTTATTGACTATGCGTTGTGGTTCATGAGAGGTTTGTCGTTTCCAAAGCTGCGTTTCACCTTTGACAACCAGGTAATGATGTTGGTTCCGTGCTTTAACGTCTTCGCTTTTGTCTTGCTGGTTCTGACCGTCTCGGCCACTGTCTTCAGGTTACTGTGTTGGATAGTTTGGTCTTGTTCTTCGTCGCCCAGGTTACTGGTAAACCCTGATACTCTGCCTCCTTTCCGTTGTGTTTTTGTTTTAACACATGTACAGATATTCGTAAGGTCTAACCTTTGTGGGTTTGTTTTGCAGGTGAGCTCTGGTCGTGTAGCCAAGCTCGTGATGCTGCTACCCTCGTTCTCTCCACGCTTCTTCCGGGTAGTGTCTTAATACTTTTTCTATAGCTTGATGTCTGTAGTCTCTGTCGTCTGTGTCGACTTTTTATGCGGCGAAAATTTAAGGTTGTGGTCCTCAATCTGTTGATGGTTTGTTGTAGTCGTGGTCTCGACTTTCCCTCTGTATAAAGTTGTTCGAATTGTTTCCTTTGGTGTCAAACCCTCGTGGGTTTTATGGGCTTCTGCTCTGTGGATGTAAAAGAATTTTGTTCCTGTTTGATGGTTGTTGCGGGGTTTCGAACCCTTACTCTGTTAGGCTGTATCGTTCACAGTTTATAAACTTAGGGTTTTGACCAAACCCTGGTCTATCCCTCCGTCAATGATATGAATGTAATACTTCGGCTTTTGTCTGTTAATAAATTGGTATTTTGAAGTTCCGTCCTATTGATAACTCTGTGGGTGCCGTGACTTGCTTTACATGTATTCTGTGATGCAAATGTTTAACTGTGACCTGGGTTCTCGTTTATTTACTCAGGTCATATGGTTACATAAATTTTTCTGTTGTTCGATCACTATCCGTTATCTATACATATCATATGAAAAAGAATGAATTCATTTGTTCTCTGCTACGACATGCTATTTGACTGTAGAGTTATCGGCTTTTGAAATACCTGGTTTTTCGTTCGCATGTACAAGCTTCTCTGTCTTTCTAGTTTTCGGAATCTTTGCTTTGTCTGAGTCTGCTTCTGCCGCGTCTTTCTCTGGGTGTACACCTGTGTGTACAGTCGGGTTTGCACGCTGGTGGACGGTGCTGTGGTGATCGCGCCTGCTCCACTCACAAATAATCTGTCTTCTATTTTAATATGATTTACAATGTACAGGAAATAATATACTGTAGAATAACAATTGTCACAGTGATGAAATGTGAGCAAATAAGTAATGAATCTTAGCTTTTGGAAATGACTGTATGTTTCTATTGCTGTTCTTCAAAAATGAGAGAGGAAACTTTACAATCTTTTTTTCGTCCTTTTAACTCTGAGAGTCAAACTGTTCCTGTTCGGTTGGAACCAACCCAACAGATTGACAACTGTTTTCCAATAACTGATTTAAAACTAATACAATGCCTTCTTAAATAAAAATCAAACTAACTAGCAAATTATGGTTCTGTTTCTAACTCCTAAGTAAAACAGAGTAAATGCATGACTAATAAAAGTAAATAAAAACAAGTAATGAAAATAAAATAACTGTTAAGGTGTTGACACCTGTCCAGCTATACGCATTGATTGTGTGTCCAAATTCTGCCTGAGACTGCCAGCCTCATTCTGCCTCCTCAGAGCTGGATGCTCCTGCATCAGGCTCCCGGGGTGACAAAAAGTCATGGCTCCGTTCCATGAGGTCCTTAACAGAGTAGCCTGCCTTTTGAATTTGTGTCTCACTAAGCCACGAACTGTCCTCTATTGGACGGTTCTTCCACTTTACCAAATATCTCAAATATTCCTTCCTCCGTGTACGCTTTGCTACCTGTGTGTCCAGAATTCCCTCAATTTCGACGGGTGGTGCCATTGGCAACTGTCTCGTCCATAAATCTCCTTTCAATTGGGTGTCCCGTGGTGGCTCTACTGCCGCATCATCTGCTGAACCTGCAATATAAGGGAACAGATCTGCCACATTAAAGATAGGGGAAATACCAATCCCTGGTGGCAACTGTATCTCGTAAGCGTTCGTAGAAAATTTGCGAATGATCTTCCAGGGCCCGATTTTCTTGAACTTGAGCTTGCTGTACTCTCGCTTTGGAAATTGTTCCTTGCGTAAGTATGCAAGAACTTCATCCCCAACATTAAACTGTACTTCCCTGCGTTTTGTATCAGCTCGCTGTTTGTATTTCTGGCCGCTGTCCTGCAACTTTAGCTTTACCTGTTCATGTAGTTTGCTCATAGCTTGGGCGAAATCTTCCCCGTCAGCACTCCGCTTCTCCAGTTTGCCCAAATCTCGTAACTCGTGCACTCCTCGCGGGTGCATGCCGTACAGTATTTGGAAAGGACTGTAGCCTGTGCTACGGTTGGGAGAATCATTATATGCAAATTCTGCCTGTGCTAACACACGATCCCAAGTACGGGAATTTTCACCTGTTAGACTTCTGAGCAAATTCCCCAGACTCCTGTTCACTACCTCCGTCTGTCCGTCCGTCTGTGGATGGTAAGCGGAGCTGAACTGCAACTGAGTGTCTAATTTCTTCCATAAGGTTCTCCAGAAGTGACCAGTAAATTTGACATCTCTGTCAGAAATGATGCTTCGTGGAAGTCCAGTAACCGTACAACCTCTGTAAAGAAAAGGTGCGCTATGTAAGTAGCGTCGCTGGTTTTCCTGCACGGTACAAAGTGTGCCATCTTCAAAAATCGGTCGACTACAACCATCACTGAATCAAAGCTGCGCTGTGTTTTTGGTAATCCTAGCACAAAATCCATGCTGACCGAATCCCAAGGTCGACTAGGGACGGGCAATGGCATATAAAGTCTAGTGTTTTGACTGTGACCTTTTGCCAATTGACAAGTTCTGCACCTAGCCACATATCGCTGTACATCTTGCTACATCTTAGGCCAAAAATAAAAATGCTGTACCTGAGCAATAGTCTTGTCAATTCCAAAGTGTCCTGCCAAGCCTCCGTTGTGTTTTTCCTGTATGATATTGTCTCACATAGAACAGTTGGGAATGCATAACTGCCCCCCTTTGAACAGCAAACCCTCCTGAAGATTATAATCCAGCCACTTGCTGTCATTTCGCAACAGCGGGTTTTGACAAGCCTCATAGGCTTCCATAAACTCGGTGTCAGTCGGATACAGCTCTTTCAAGTGTTCAAATCCTAAGATTTGCATGGTGCTCTCCTGTAACAGTAATGTCCTCCTACTGAGTGCATCTGCTACCTTATTCGATTGGCCACTAATGTGCTTTAGTACAAAAGTGAAACTTTGCAGGTATTCAACCCAGGCTGCATGCTTGTGGTTTAGTTTATGCTGTTGCATAATGTATTGCAACGCTGAATTGTCAGAAAATAAAACAAATTCGCTACCCAACAAATAATGTCGCCAATGTTTCAGAGCCTGCAAAATGGCGTAAAATTCCTTATCATAGGTCGAGTACTTCTGTCTGCTTTAATTTAGCTTTTCGCTGAAATAGGCAACTGGTCTGTCCTCCTGGCTGAGGACTGCTCCAATGGTTGTACCACTGGCGTCACAACGAACTTGAAAAAGTTGAAATCAGGTAGTCTCAACACAGGTCTTTCAGTAATCTTTTTTTTCAAGATCTGAAAACTGTTTTCTGCTGCTTCATTCCAGTGAAAAGGCTGATTCACCTTCTTAATCGTGTCTAACATTGGTGCACAAATCTCGCTGAAGTTCCTGATGAACTTCCGGTAAAAACTGGCAAGTCCATGGAAACTTCGAACTTCAAACAAACTCTTCGGAGAAGGCCAACTAACTATAGCTGCCACTTTTTCCGGATCCATTTTTAATTCATTCTCCGCAATAACAAAGCCCAGATATATCAGTTCTCTCTGAAAAAGGTACATTTCTTCAAATTAATTAACAGCTTGTTTTGCTGCAATTTTCTCAACACGCTGTGCAAATGCCTGAAATGCTCCTCCTTAGTTTTACTGAAAATCAGAATATCGTCCAAGTAAACTATAACAAATTTACCGTTAAATTCCTTCAGCACCTCATTCATCAGTTGCATGAAAGTGCTGGGAGCGTTGCTTAAACCGAATGGCATCACCAACCATTTGTACAAGCCTTCGTTTGTCTTGAATGCAGTTTTCCATTCATCTCCCTCACGAATCCGGATCTGGTGATACCCACTTTTCAGATCAATCTTTGAAAAGTAAGTCGCTCCACTCAGACAATCCATCATATCGTCCATCCTTGGCAAGGGAAACCTGTACCTAACGGTAATCTTGTTAATAGCCCTGGAATCTGTACACATCCTCCATTCTCCTCCGTTTTTGGGAGCCAAAATAGTGGGTACTGCACATGGGCTCATGCTCTCCCGAATCAAACCTTTGTCTAACAATTCTTGGACCTGTTTTCTAATCTCTTCGTGGTCCTTGGGACTCATGCGATAGGTTGCTTTATTTGGCAGACTTGCTCCTGGTATAAAGTCAATGCAATGACTAATACCCCTTCTAGGTGGCAACTCATCCGGAAGATCATCCACCACAATGTCTCCAAAATCCTGTAGCAACCTCTGAACGTCCTCTGGTAAATCTGAAACCTGTGTGTGGAGTACCACTGTCCTTGGTCTCCTTATGACAGCAAAATTTACCTCGCTGTCCTCAATCTGCTTTATGAATTCTTTTCCTCCTAACAGCAGTGCCTTCACTCCGCTAGCCTCTGCTGTGTTTTCCTCTTTGATGGGTACAAGCGTATGCTTGATCCCATCTTTCACAAACTTGTAGCAATTAGTTTTTCCATCGTGAATTGCACCCCTGTCAAACTGCCAAGGTCGGCCTAACAACAAATGACAGACATCCATTGGCATCACGTCACAAAGGATTTTGTCCTTGTATTTTCCGATCTGGAACTCTACTTCACACTGTTCATCAACCAACAGTTGATGCCCCTTCTGCAGCCACGATACCTTGTAGGGAGTGGGATGTTTCAATTTCTTTAATCCCAATTTCTCCACCATCTCTACAGCTACCAGGTTATTAGTACTTCCGCTGTCAACAATTACCTTACAGCACTTGCCTTGTGACTTGCAGACAGTGCGAAACAATGCTTTTCGCTGATCTGGTTCTGCAGCTTCCTTGGCTGGCTTCAACAGCACCTTATTCAATACCAAGGCTTCACCTATCTCAGGTGTGTTTTCCGCTTCCTGAGGTGTCTCCTCTGCATCCTCTGGCTGCACAACATAGGTTCCTCTTCCGCCTGCTGGTTCGCCCTCCGGACAGTCATAAGACTTATGTCCCAACTTATGGCAACGGTAACACTAGACAGTCCCTCTACCCCGACCAAAGCCTCGTCCTCTCTGAGCTGGTCGTCCTTCCCTGTTGTTGTTCCTCTTGCCTCACCTTCGCCTTCTGCTTGTTCCATTGATTAACTCAAAAAAAAAAACCTACTCTGATACCACTTATGATGGCCTCCCGCCACGGTATGAAACGTAATGGACAAGGCGTATGACCTGGCGACTTAAATGCAATATTGAATGGCATTGTACGTGCCTTGGCCTTTGGGTTTAGGGTTTCGAAACCTGTTCTACCAGCTCTCACCTACACTAACCGGTCGTCTCTAATCAAAAAGGCCGTTGACAACCCTATTGGCAATCATTTCCTCATTCCACTTCGCGGGGTCACTCTGCCAAGCTCTGAGCTGCTCTGTGGGAAAAACTCTGTTTCTCTGTGCCTGTGCTAATGCCGCCTCCGTGGTTGTCTCCACCCCCAAAGGGTTTCAATGGTGAGTTTATATGGTCTGCGAGGGCACATTCACTCTGCTCGGCGTTTGTTTGACAACTGTAAGTGTGGTTATCTGTTTGTTTTCGTCTCGGCTGGTATTAGCTTATTGACTATGCGTTGTGGTTCATGACAGGTCCATCGTTTCCAAGGCTGCGTTTCACCTTTGACAACCAGGTAATGATGCTGGTTCCGTGCTTTAACGTCCTCGCTTTTATCTTGCTGGTTCTGACCGTCTCGGCCACTGTCTTCAGGTTACTGTGTTGGATAGTTTGGTCTTGTTTTTCGTCGCCCGGGTTACTGGTAAACCCTGATACTCTGCCTCCTTTCCGTTGTGTTTTTGTTTTAACACATGTACAGATATTCGTAAGGTCTAACCTTTGTGGGTTCGTTTTGCAGGTGAGCTCTGGTCGTGTAGCCAAGCTCGTGATGCTGCTACCCGCGTTCTCTCCACGCTCCTTCCGGGTAGTGTCTTAATACTTTTTCTGTAGCTTGATGTCTGTAGTCTCTGTCGTTTGTGTCGACTTTTTATGCGGCGAAAATTTAAGGTTTTGGTCCTCAATCTGTTGATGGTCTATTGTAGTCGTGGTCTCGACTTTCCCTCTGTATAAAGTTGTTCGAATTGTTTCCTTTAGTGTCAAACCCTCGTGGGTTTTATGGGCTTCTGCTCTGTGGATGTAAAAGAATTTTGTTCCTGTTTGATGGTCGTTGCAGGGTTTCGAACCCTTACTCTGTTAGGCTGTATCGTTCACAGTTTGTAAACTTAGGGTTTTGACCAAACCCTGGTCTATCCCTCCGTCAATGATATGAATGTAATACTTCGGCTTTTGTCTGTTAATAAATTGGTATTTTGAAGTTCCGTCCTATTGATAACTCTGTGGGTGCCGTGACTTGCTTTACATGTATTCTGTGATGCAAATGTTTAACTGTGACCTGGGTTCTCGTTTATTTATTCAGGTCATATGGTTACATAAATTTTCTGTTGTTCGATTTCTATCCGTTATTTATACATATCATATGAAAAAGAATGAATTCATTTGTTCTCTGCTACGACATACTATTTGACTGTAGAGTTATCGGCTTTTGAAATACCTGGTTTTTCATTCGCATGTACAGGCTTCTCTGTCTTTCTAGTTTTCGGAATCTTTGCTTTATCTGAGTCTGCTTCTGCCGCGTCTTTCTCTGGGTGTACACCTATGTGTACAGCCGGGTTTGCACGCTGGTGGACGGTACCGTGGTGACCGCGCCCGCTCCACTCACAAATAATCTGTCTTCTATTTTAATATGATTTACAATGTACAGAAAATAATATACTGTAGAATAACAATTGTCACAGTGATGAAATGTGAGCAAATAAGTAATGAATCTTAGTTTTTGGAAATGACTGTATGTTTCTATTGCTGTTCTTCAAAATGAGAGAGGAAACTTTACAATCTCTTTTTCGTCCTTTTAACTCTGAGAGTCAAACTGTTCCTGTTCGGTTGGAACCAACCCAACAGATTGACAACTGTTTTCCAATAACTGATTTAAAACTAATACAATGCCTTCTTAAATAAAAATCAAACTAACTAGCAAATTATAGTTCTGTTTCTAACTCCTAAGTAAAACAGAGTAAATGCATGACTAATAAAAGTAATTAAAAACAAGTAACGAAAATAAAATAACTGTGAAGGTGCTGACACCTGTCCAGCTATACGCATTGATTGTGTGTCCAAATTCTGCCTGAGACTGCCAGCCTCATTCTGCCTCCTCAGAGCTGGATGCTCCTGCATCAGTTTTCATGTAATTTATTCATTTTTTAATATGAAGTTGACATATAACATTTTAAATATTAATAACAAAAATAATATATACACACAAATAAACATATAACATTTAAAAAATGTATATATATATATGCCCTATGAATACATGTTTTCTATTTCCAAATATAATTGGGAATTGTATTAAGATTTTATTGTTATTTCAACCTCAACCTATGTATATACTATATCAAACAAAAAGAAACTAAACAATTTATTGGTTAAAAAGTTTAATATAGATTATATATATAGAAAAAAGAATTCTTTTTTTTTTTGGGAAAATTCTAATTCATTCATTTTTTAAATGGAGTTGACATGTGATAATATATATATATTATATATATATATATATATATATATATATAGATATAATATTTATAACATAAGTAACTTGTTAATAGTGAGAGAATTCTATGGTTATATGTTTTCTACTTCCAATATGAGTGGGGCATGTAAACATTTTGATGTGTAGAATGTAAATCATAAATAAGATATTTCAATATTTACTATGTATATACTAATTTTTTTCCACAGGAAAAAATCTGCAATTTTCATTAATATTTAGCAAAAATTACATTCTATAAACACACTAAAATTATGTATGCAATTTTTAGGTCCATCCATTCCCACAAAAATAAACTAGGTCCACAAACATTTTAAAAATTCCCCTCAATCATTGATATTAACTATTATCGCTCATCCATACATAACATAAAACAAAATAATCCATTATTTGTCCATATTTCAGATTGTATGTCCTTCAGGCCATAAATAAAAACCTAATATAATATATAAAGAGTTTGTTAATTGAAAACCGCTAAGAAAAAAGTTCAAGACACCCTAACGGGCAGAAGATGGCCTGGAGCTCAACTAAAATATGAGGTGGTCAAAATACCATTGTAAACCTCCAAAAATCTCCATAAATATTTATCGAATGTCAGTGTCGCCTTTGAAAGATCATTTTCAAGCCAATTCAATTCCCTGTATATGTGTTGACAAGAACATAGTGAGAGCATATTTTTTAACTTGATTGAATCAAGAAAAATAGGCTCAAAATATAATTCATTCATGATTGAGAGTCATTCATCTAATTAATCATTAACTTTGAGTCACTAAAAATCTAAATATGAGACATGCTTTGGTCTATGGCAAAGGCTAGGAGGAACCGACATGCACGAATTAATGCATAGTTGTTTGAGCCCAACCCCAATCTAATGGAGGTGTGAAAAGAGTGGTCAAAGTATAGATGGAGGATAGATGGAGGATGAATCATGCACCATAATTTGCACCCAATTCCATTGAGTCACCATCAAACATTGCCCAAGGAAATGATGTATCGGGGCATACTTTCGCAAGCACTTGAGAACGACGAGGTTCAATATCTTGAGGGAAATGACAGAAATTCGCCATCACCTTAGCAGCAACAAGACCAGGATTAGGAATAAGACCTTGAAAAATAGCCCAGTTGTGTGTGATCCAAATGCCCCACAATATAATAAGAGGAAGTCCCACGAACTTTCATGAGGATAGGAGAGTGGGCCATTGATGCCAATTTGAGTCCACAGAATTCCCGCTCCAAACACATACCTCAGAATTAATAATATGGCATGGGCCCAAATAATTTGATAGGAAGAGCAATGTAAAGAGAAGTGGTCAATCGATTCCCCTTCCTTCTTACAGAGTGCACATCATCCAGTTCCATATGCAAATATTTTTTGTAAGATATCCCAGTTAGGGATCTTACCACACAATATGCACCACATTAATATTTTTGCCTTGGGTGGGAATTTGAATTTCCACACCAAAGACCACCACCATTTTGAATTTGGCTGATGATGAGCATCAAATATATATTGGTACCCTACCTTTGGAGAATAAACCCCCAATTTTCCCCTAATAGCATAAGTTCAACCTCTCTGTCAATTTTGATGTGCCTTGAGTGAAGAGCATTAATGAAAGAGTTATAGTGTCTAACGAAAATTTCAGGTATCTCCAAATCAGCCACAGATTTCCAACCCTTAAACCAAGGAGTAGAAGTAATGGTATCCACAATGTGGGTGTGTTTATTGATCCCTTAGTACCTGGGGTGATCTAATAATTGGATTGGAAGTAGATTATCTTTCTAACACCCCAGTGATGGATCAATTCCGAAACGAACACAAGCACCTTAAACCACTCTCCATACCAACCCTCTAAAAATGGTTTCAAAAGTATTCAATACAACCCTCCAGGTAATGGAAATATTTTGTTGATATTTATCAACTTCTCTCATCTAGTCTTCCACATAGAGTGGAAAAATATATTTGGAAATTGCCAACTTGGTCCACAAACTTTGAGTCATGAGAAGGCATAAACCTCGCTTTGTCGCAAGGGCACGAGAGAACTGAAAATTATTCTTTAATCCCTAGCCTCCCAATCCTTTTGGTTTATGGATTTTCTTCCGACCAACCAAAGGAATAGTGGATTCTATTCCAGTCCCAGACCATAGAAATTTGAAGCAGAGCCTCTGAATTCAGTACAAGTCTCCTTTAGGCATCCATGCTAAGGACACCCAATATAATGAAATAGACTCTAGAATAGATTTAATAAGCATAAGATTACCAACTCTAGACATCCATAAGTGACACCATAAATTAATACCCTTTTCAACCTTGGTATATAACCACTACCAGTCCTCTCTTTTATGTGATTTCGATTTAAATACAAACCACAGGTATTTTAAGCCATCATCCAATTGTGAGCATTCCATCGGAAGTATTTCAATGATACGATGCACAAAATCAACATCCAAATTTGATATGAGAAGAGAGGATTTATTTTAATTGCACCAAGAGGCGCTCTACAACATAGTATGGGGGAGATGTGTAGGTGTTATATGTAATGGAATAACTATTGTATGTCGACAACTTTTATATATATTTTTTAATATTTTATTTTTATTTAATTTAGTGACATTTTTTTAATTAAATCTAAAAGAAAAAAAGGTATCGGGTAAATGTGGCGATGTAAAATAATGATTCCATAACCATATTTAAATGCAATTAATAAGCACATAAAAACTTAATACTTACAATATAATAATTTTTTAACTATGGATATCCATCCCCACTTTACCATGGATATTATTAACTTGTAAATAAGCTTGGTGCAATACCATGGGCCAATATCATGGATTATAATCAAATTATTTTATAAATATTTTATTTTAATTTTATTGAGTCAAGAGGTGCTCTCTACGCTAGTATGGTAGAGATGTTGTAATATCATTTCCTATCCTCTCTGACGCTGTAAATATTTTGACTGGGTCAAATTACATAATAATAATAATAAAATAGAATTAATAATTAAAATAACATACCCTCGATGGGTCTAATCAATCGGATGGCCAACTGGCCTCGAGGCTTTCCCCCTTGGCACGCAATGAACATTCTCAGAGTACATAACGGTGGTTCTGGATGGGACAACCATCCCCCGATTCTTCTAGACGTGACAGTCCTAGTTATTTTGTCCCTTGCACTCATGGGGAAGCTTGATATGGTGCGGGAGATGAACAGAGAGTGTAGAGTGGTAAGTCAACTCGAGGGTGTCCATGAAAACCCACCCTAGAAGTGGAATAGTTTTACAACCCCTCTTATCGAACATGAGTGTGGTAGTGGAACCTCTGGGTTCGACTCACAAAGGAGATTCTCTGTTAGACTAGTGCTCTAGGGTTTTCAAGTACTTTCAGGCTATTAGTTATGGTTTAATTGTGAAACTTTCTCACTGAACGTGGAATGCTCTGGGTGGCATTTGGTTATCCTTTCAGGGTCAAGGTTTTGGGTTAATGTATGGTACCCAATTGGATGGATTGGCTTGTTATTGTATCTTTATTTGATCTTGTTAGTTCAGGGGCACAAGGGTGTGTGGGGTGGTTCTCGGGTGACGGTTTCTTGGTGTTAGGGGGCTTGGTCTTTTATCTTCGCTTGGGTGTTTAGTGTGCCTTTTGCACAACACTCTATTGGTATGGGCCCTAATCAAGCTATGTCTGAGACTGATACCCTTCTCGCATTGTATTATGTCTGGTAATCTTGTGAATTATTTTTGAGTCTAAGAGGGTTTGACTAGGAAGTCTCCTTCAATTTTCGGTTGTAGTGTCTGGGAGAATCATTTTGGAAAATTCAAGTATGTGGGTGATACGGGATTCTATAGGGTCGTGATTCAGATTTAAACAGGAACGCAATAAATCACAGAGATAACCATAAACACAGAGATGCAACGGAAATAATACTTCATTTAATTAATGTAAAATACTGAAATATGCTTACAAACAGCAATGAAAATAAACCAGCTAGGGCGATGGTAGCTTATCCCTAGGAAGAGATTTGGTGGCTACATGCCTCTGAACTATGTTACAATGAGGCTCAAATGCCTATTTATTGTTGAGAAACAATGGAAAACCCTAAGCATCCAAAAACCTAACCCTAGAAGATGAAACGCCAAATTGTGGGCCCCATTTGGGTAAATTGGTAAATCAACTTCCTGGGGTTGTAACTTTGGCATATGATCTTCGTTTGACACGCACAATATCTCGTTAGAAATATCTATCCAATAACTAAAACTTTGGGAAGAGCAACATATGGACCCATGTTGCTCCTATTTTTCCCAAAAAAAATGTCGTTTAGGGCCTCAAAATGGATCCGGAAGTTCAGGACCCGAAAAACTACTAAAAATAGCAAACTGTGCTACAATTAAGGAAACTGAAAAGCTGAAAGAAACAACGGTGGGGAGTCCAAGTGGACTTGGCAGGTGGCCACCAATATCCACCTGGATCATTCCTCCCCACTTAGGAAGCTATGATCCCCATTGTGTTGATTTCATCCATGAGATGAGGAAACTTCAGCTGAACTTGGTCTCTGGTGAAGGAGTTGGCATGCTTTGACAACTCGATACAGTTGGATATTCTGTTGGCGAGTGTGCTTGATATATGTGTCCATGCTCCGGTTAGTTGCAGCTTGTTCCATGCAATCTGGATTTAACTCTGTTGATGTGAGTTGTTCTGCAATGTCAGGTGTGTCTAGTAATTGCGGAAAGTATGGCCGAAGGCGGTCCACATTGAACACTAGGTGCAGGCCAAGGAATGGGGGAATGTTGAGCTCAAATGTATTGTCTCCCATAACCTTGGTAATGGTGTAAGGACCATATCAGAGTGGTATGAGTTTCCAATAGGCTCTGGTAAGGTGTTCCTTTTGCAAATGCAACCAAACTTTTTCGCCCACCTGGAACTTGTGTGGCACCTGATTTTGATCATGTCGTTACTTGTACTTGGAATTTGATTTCTCCAGAATGTCATGGACCTGTGGGTGAATATGTTGGATGTGCTCAATGAAGTTGGTTGCCTTTTTGTTTCGGACTGGACATGAGCCAAATCTGCATGAGTAGCTGCAAATGACATGGCCACATCAATGAGACATAGTGGTTGGAATCCCAAGCCCATCTGAAAAGGGATGTGGCTAATTGGGCTATGAAGAGCTCGGTTGTCGATGTGTTGAACATAGGGGAGGCTCTCATCCCATGTGCGTGGATGCTTTGAATTGTACATGTGCAGAATGTGTACGATCATCCTATTAACAACCTCTATCTAGCCATCAGTTAGAGGATGGAAGGCTGTGGACTTAGTGATTTTGGTGTCCAGCATCGACCAGAGACAAGACCAAAATGTACTGAGGAACCTGCTGTCTCGATCTGAGATGATAGACTGTGGGATCCCAAAGTGTACCCACACTCGTTCAAAGAAGAGTTTAGCAGTGGCTTCTACTGTGATATTCTTCTTGCAGGCTACCATAATGGCCATCTTCGAGAACCTATCCGCGACCACAAAAACACAGTCATTTCCATGCTTAGTGGAAGGAAGGCCTGACATGTAATCCATGGAGATGGATTCCCAAGGTCGACTAGGGGTAGGTAGTGGGGCATAGAGGCCTTGCTTCTTGATGGTCGGTTTGGCAATGGCGCAGGCAGTGCATGATTTGATGTACTTCCTGACATCCTGTCGAAGATTTTGCCAATAGAAATACTTCTACAGTACTTTCACCGCTTTCTCAACCCCAAAATTCCTAGCAGCCCGACTGTAGTGTGCTTCCCAAATCATCTTAGCACGCTAGCTTGAAGGAACACAAAGGTGACCCAGTGGCATAACAGGGCATCTTGGAGGTGAAAATCTAGAACATGCTGACCCTCCAAGAGTGCCTAGTATGTGTGGCCGAATTTTGGGTCGCTTTTGTAGAGAAGTTGCCAATCAGAAGTCCCGTGCCCACAAGAGTTGAGCACAGTCGTTAACGCCACGATAAGTGGTCGACTGAGGCAATCTGCAACATTATTGGTGCTACCCTTCTTATAATTGATATTCAAACAGAACTGTTGTAGGTATGTGGACCACTTCTGATGGAGATCATTCTGCAATTTCCCTTGGGTCTGTATGAACTGCAAGGCTTGGTGGTCTATGTGGATGACCATTTCCTTCCCCAAAATTTAATGCTTCCATTATCGACAGGCCTGCACAATGGAATACATCTCTTTGTCATAAGTGGGATACTTCCAGACTATGTCTGAAAGTGTCTCACTGTGATATGCCGCTGGATGCCCGTGTTGAGTAAGGACTACCCCAATAGCATAGTCACAGGCATTTGTCTCGACCTCAAATGGTTGTTGCAAGTCTGGTAATGTGAGCACTGGTGCCATGCAGAGGCGATCTTTCAACTCTGTGAATGCCTTCTATTGAGATTCAGACCAAAAGAATTTTTATTTCACTCCTCCCTTGGTGACTTGACTCAAGGGCCAAGTGATATGATAAAATCCCAACACGAACTTGTGGTAGAAGTTGGCAAGACCTAGAAAGTTGCAGAGCTCTGTCATAGTGATTGGAGATGGCTAATCCCGAATGACTTGGATCTTGGTTGGATCCACATGCACCCCTTGTTCATCAATATTGTATCCCAGATATTGAACTTGGGTCATGCCAAAAGTGCATTTCTCCAAATTGGCACATAAATTCTGTTGCCGCAGTGTTTGGAGAACCTGTCGGATGTGGTGGAGGTGCTCTTCCCAACTCTGGCTGAAGATTAGGATGTCATCCAAGTATACCACCACAAAAGAGTTGGTGAATGGCCGCAAGATGTCATCCATTAGTCTCATGAAGGTTGCAGGACCATTCGTCAATCTGAAAGGCATGACCAACCATTCGAAAAGGCCCTCCTTGGCTTTGAAGGCAGTCTTCCACACACCGGAGGGTTCGATTGGTGCCTGGTGATATCCTGACTTCAAACCAATCTTGCTGAAATATTTTGCCCCCTTCAGTTGGTCCAGGAGGTCATCAATCCATGGGATCGGGTACCTATTACGGACGGTGATCTTGTTCAGCGCCCAATAGTCAATACAAAGTCTCCAAGTCCCATCCTTCTTCTGTACCAACACGATCGGGCTCCCACAGGCAACTAAATCGAATGGATGTGACCTTTCTGCAGCAGCTCCTGAATCTTCCTCTTGATTTCATCGTTCTCCAAAATGGAGCGCCGATAGATTTTTCCATCGGGAACCGATGTACATGGGGTTAGATCGATGGAGTGCTTGACCTCATAGTGTAGAGGAACCCCTATGGGGGAGGTGAAGATGTCCTCGTACTCCTCCATGAACTTATCCATCTGTAGTTGTCGTGCGGAGGGGCCATGTCTGGAGGTCGTGGCCACTGTCTTCTTCTTTCCTTGAGGGCATATCATCAGGAAAACAAATTTCCCGGTTTTGGAAATGAACTTACTGCATTGTTTTTCAGTAACCAAAGAGATGGCAGTAGGCGGTGCTACCTCTGGTATCCTGTACAACTTATTTCCCAAAGTAACAACAACAACACGGGGCCTTGATTCATACATAGTCTATCACTACCACAAGTATGGTTGTCCTAATAATACATCACAAAATTTAAGGGGAGCAATGTCACACAATACCTCATCCGTGAAGGGCTTGATGTTGAATGGAAGGCGACACTACTGGCCCACATGAAGATCTTGTCCTTGGTGAAGCCACCCGATGGTGTACGGTTGTGGATGTGTTGTGGTCAGTAAGCCCAACCGCTTCATGACCTCTATCGAAATGAGGTTCTTTTGGCTCCCGCTGTCGACAATGAACTATAGCGAGGAGCCCTTTACCCACATCTGGGAGTGGAAGAGACGCTCCTCCTCATCTGGATCTTCGGGTTCCTCCCTCTGTATCTTCATGGTGGCAACAATGGTGTTAGGCTCCACATCAATAATCTACTTCCTTTTGTCATTCCCCTTGTCAGGTTCTGACTCAAAGTCAGAACATGCATCTGATTCTGAAACCTTTAGCTCAGCCATCATTGACTACTTGGCCCAACACTCACTTGCGTTATGGGTGGAGCTCTTCTAGAACTCACACCACTTTCCCGTGTCCTTTTTCATCTTGACGGTGTTGTTCTTTGCTTGCAGCTTTGGCGGGTTCTCTTGGGCTGCCCTGCCTTGGCTTTTTCCTTTGTTTTATGGTTTTGGGGCACCTTTCCCTTGCTTTGAATTCACAGATCCAAAGTCTCGCTTCTTATGTTTAAACTTTTGCTCGACCTTGATGGCATATTAGTATGCCGTGCCGAGCGAGGGGATGTTCAGGAATTCTATTTCTTCCTGGATGTACTTGTGCAGGCAACCATGGTGTTTGAGTACCAAATGCTGCTCCAAATCCTTCATACCCAACTTTGTGAAGGGTATGGAAAATATTGGTAAACTCTGGCATGCCTTGGTCCCTCCCCTACCATAGTGTGGTCCACTTTATGTATTGATCCTCATAGCTTCCGACAAGGTAGTACTGCTCCTTGATGGCATCCTAGAATGAATCCCAAGTGGGTGCGACTGAAAATAATGAGCCTGTACTTTGATCCTTCTACTCGCAGTAGGTTTCCCACCAGTCCTTGACGTGGGGGGCTGCTTTGAGAAGAGCGAAAACAATATTTTCCCAACTGGAAAAATCATGAACATAAAAATAACCCTCTAGCAGATTTAACCATTTATCGACGGCATCTGCATCTATCTGACCCTCGAATATGGGGATTTCAAAATTAACTTGTACCTTAAACAATGTGGTGTTTCCAGAGTAGCTGTTGGAAGCCGATGCATCGCCCCTGGGTAGTTGCTAAAGGATCTAGGGAAAGTTGTCCATCATCATGTTCCTTTTTCGCTCGAGGGCTTCTTTGAGTAAGATTTTGATAGGATCTCCTGCCCCCTTATCTTTCTTTTCATCCGCCAAGGGAGGCCGTCGAGATTTGTGAGGCTGGTCTTGCAAAGGTTTGACTAGTTCAAGCCCTAACTCCTTATATCCCGACCTCGTTGGGGACATGCAAAGAAAAACATAGAAAAAAATAGATCGTTTTGATACCACTAATCCGGATTTAAACAGGAACACAACAAATCACAGAGATAACCATAAACATAGAGATGCAGTGGAAATAACACTTCATTTCATTAATGTAAAATACTGAAATATGCTTACAAACAGCAATGGAAATAAACCAGCTAGGGCGATGATAGCTTATCTCTGAGAAGAGATGTGGTGGCTACATGCCTCTGAACTGTGTTACAATGAGGCTCGAAGGCCTATTTATTGTTGAGAAACAATGGAAAACCATAAGCATCCAAAAACCTAACCCTAGAAGATGAAACGCCAAACCGTGGGACCCATTTGGGTAAATTGATACATCAACTTTCCGGTGTCGTAACTTTGGCATATGATCTTCGTTTGACGTGCACAATATCTAATTAGAAAGATATATCTGAGAACTACAACTTTGGGAAGAGCAACATAGGTCCATGGACCCATGTTGCTCCCACTTTTCCCAAAAAACATCATTTAGGGCCTCAAAATGGCTCCGGGAGTTCAGGACCCGAAAAACTGCTAAAAATAGTAAATTGTGCTACAATTAAGGAAACTAAAAAGTTGAAAGAAACAATGGTGGGGGTTCAAGTGGACTTGGTAGGTGGCCACCAATATCCACCTGGATCGGGTCTGCAGCCAAGCCATGTGTCCACCCTCACCTTGTTGTTTGTCTCAAGAGTTTTATGTTTGTGGTCGTGGGGTGGTCAACCCGTGGAGTTAGGGGTAATCTTTCTATTGCAGATACAAGATCTTAATACGCCTCCCAACATGCTTCGCCAGTGGGGCCGACCTCGCAAAGGCAAAGGGCAACAGAGGCAGGTTGGCCACCATGCAAACAACCATAGTCCATCATCAATGGTCACAGAGTGTGGGTCGAGCAAGGGAAGTTTCCAAAGAACAGGGTCACTCCCTTGGTCATGTAGTCATGCCATCCAGTGTGGAATTAAACACGGAATAGCTAAGGGGCATCCAAGCCAACCTATACATCCTCCAGAAGCATCGATACGAGGATAGGAATGAGTTCATCACCTATATGGAAGATATCCAATTTAATCAGAATGAGATCTGAGAGAAGCTAACCAACATTTGTTGGATCCACTAGCGAACGAATGAATGCTTGCATGCGTTGTAGGCCCGAGTTGAGCACATAGACTTTCACATGCATGAGGGAGCGGACCTCGTTGTGGTGCCTCCTTTGCCCCCTCCACGGCTACCTCCATAAAAGAATGTTTAGAATTTATCTGAGTTTTTTGTCACCATTTTGGTGTGTAAGGCTTCTCGGCCTAGCAAAAATAATGGTTCTATGGGCATATCATTTGCATACTCTGGCTCTCCTAGCAATTGAGAATTATTTTGTAAAATATATTTTCATGATAATATAATTGAAGTGTTTAGATCGAATATATATAATATATATATATATATATATATAAGAGAGGTAAAATAACCAATTTATGGTTCATGGTTTCTTGGTTTTAGGTTTTGACAACCCATGGTATATATATATATATATATATATATATATATATATATATATAATATAATATATATATATAATATAATCTATATAGGTAAAATAATCAATTTATGGTTCATGGTTTCTTGGTTTTAGGTTTTGACACCCATGGTTTTGTCCATGGTTTAATTATATAAGAATATATAATAAAAAATCAAAAATAAGAATTAATAATTAAAATAATATAGAGGTAAATAATCTATTTACATTCGTGAGTTTTCTTTCTTGGCTATAGGGTTTGACAACCCATAGTTTGTCCATGCAATAATAAAAAAATAGCATTAAAAAAAAAATAACTTCATGGTAATGAAAACCCATGGTATTTATGTGGAATATAGCCATATTTTAAACTATCTGTGTTGTAAACATTTTGACTGGTTCAAATTATAGATATATATATATATATATATATATATATATATATATATATATATAGTAGTAGAGGTAAAATAATTAACTTATGGTTCATGGTTTCTTGGTTTTAGGTTTTGAAACACCCATGGTTTTGTCCATGGTTATATTAAATAAGAATATATAAGAAAATCAAAAATAGAATTAATAATTAAAATAATATATTTACCATTCGTGTTTCTTGGCTATAGGGTTTGACAACCCATAGTTTTGTCCATGGAATAATAATAAAAATAACGTTAAAATAAAAATAATTTCATGGCATGAGAACCTATGGTATTCATGTGGAATATAGCCTAGTTTGACTGTCCTGTCTTGTAAACATTTTGATTGGTTCAAATTATATATATATATATATAGATATATTGAGTCCAGCATCTATTTGGTATCAGAGTCTCGTTTTGTTTATAGTTACTTATTAACATAGATAGAATGATGAAAGCATTTTCTTTGGTTAATAGAACCCGTATAGATGAATTAAGTAGTAGAGAAGTTGAATATGATATAGAAGAACAGCCTTTAATAGACCCGTCCAAGTGGAACACCCCTAAGCTCACAAGCTCCCATTTTGTTTATAGTTACTGATTAACATGGATAGAATGATGAAAGCATTTTCTTTGGTTAATAGAACCTGTATAGATGAATTAAGTAGTAGAGAAGTTGAATATGATATAGAAGAACGGCCTTTAATAGACCCGTCCAAGTGGAACACCCCTAAGCTCACAAGCTCCCAGGTCTATAAAGATACTACTATGTCTGTACTTACAAAGAAAATCATTCTTAAAGAAGTTGAATTAAAAATCCACATCTCTGGAGAAGCAACCCAAATTGTTGTGTTAAAATTGTTTCAAGATAAGGAGCTAGAAAAATTTAAAGAATATGTAAAAGCCAAAAAATATGCCTATACACATTTTGGAGGAATAAGGCTTGGTTTAGTTCCATTATTCAAGAACAGAATAAATGCTCTAGTCTTAGCAAAGTTATTCGACTCTAGACATCTAGATTATGAGCAGGCTAGAATTGGGTCCATAACAGGCAATGTGATTACAGGATGTCAGTATGGTACTATTTATCCAAACTACACCATGAGCCTATCAGATAAACATCTAAAATATGCATGGAAGTTAATGGTGGGAGTACAAAATCTTAGAATGTTACCAGAGTCTGAATATTTGTCAATAATAATGCAAGCTTCTTTCCAGCTAACAAATACAGCTCAGCCAAAAATGAAACAGCCCATACCTAAAGACTATGTCACTACAGGCTTAGCAATCGTAGATGCCCAAGGGGTGACATATGAAGAAGTATGATTACCGGAAAATTGTTACTTTGAGTATCAAGCTGCAATTAAAGAATTAGAGAAAGAAAAACGTCCGCAAAGGATAGTTTCATCTAAAGGAAAGAGTCAAATCGTTCCTTCACATTTAGATCAGATAGAAAGACCTATATTTCGACCACCCAGGTTATCTATGGATATCCTACAAAACCTGGTAGACACGGAAAGGTCTAGTAGACCCAGCAAAAGTAGGTCAAATAGATCTGAAAGTAGTAGCCATCTGATTATTCCAAAAGAAAATCCTTTCATGGCTAAAGCATTCAGGTTTTTAAAGGGATCGTATTTCAAGAACAATCATTACCAAAGGGCTACAGGTCATTAAAAGACTCTATAAATCAGAAAGCCTTCAGGAATACTAGTTCATCCTCAATACCCCCAGTAAAGGAATGGAAGTTTCAAAATACAAGGTTTCACGAGGGTGGAAAATGGCCACCTAAGACCAAATACTGCATAACCAGTGACAGTGAATCACATCAGCCAGCTACAAGGGTAGATTGTGCTCCACTGATAGAACATGCAGCGACATCCCCGAAACATTTAGAAGAATCTTATCAACTTTCAAATCATCTTTCTAATTGGTGTAATCATGTAGAGGTAGCCATAGATGATTTGGGGTGTCAAGTAGAACAAATTCTACAAAATCTAAAGTTAATCCTTGATAATCAAACTTTAGATAAACAAGCAAAAGATGAGCAAAGGAAGAAACGTGAACTTAAAAAATAAAAGGTCAGAATCTAACAAATTTGAAAATCTAGGCACATGGCAATCCCATAAACAAGATTCTAAAGCTAAAAGTTCTCAATTTGTTGCAGAACCCAATCGAACAGAACTATTATCTTTTTCTGAGGGAGAAGGGTTAAGTAGAAAGCAACAAACATTCTTTGAATTTTAAAAAGGCGATTTGAAACTAGAAGATGTAGCCAAGAAATTTCCAAGCTTTATTAGACCCAGTCTAAACAAAGCACATGTTTTCCATTCTGTCCCAAAGTATCCAAAAGTAGATGTAATATTCCTAACCCAGAATATTCCTCAAACCCCAACAAAAACTCCAACCAAATATGTGCAAATGATATAATAACCCATAAGTGATAAAATAACAGTGGAATAGCATAAAATAATGTAAACCGAAAATATAAGCAGATACACAAGAAATGCAGTGAGAAATGTTAAGCCATTTTATTATACTGAGCAATAAATGAGTACAAGAGGTGATTAGATAAATGGCACCTCAACTTGCACAAGGCAAGTGAAGAAATACTCAGAATGGCCTCTTTGTGTGGATGTTATTGCTACTGCTAGAAAACAAATAATGATTTGGGGTTGCTCCCCTCCTCAGAAAAAGCTGAAACTCTGGATTCGGGCTCTACTCAAGAAACCCAGAAGAACCCAGAAATCTTTCCTGGAATGGCCTCATACTGATCTGCATCCCAACTGCTAGAAAACTGTCGTTCTGTTGTTGCTGCTGGAAATCGAATGAGGATTTGGGGCTGATCCCCTACTCAAAAACAGGTGAAACTTTGGAATTGGACTCTACTCAAAAAACCCAGAAAAACCCAGAAATATTTTCTAAAATAACCGACCCTTGAAAATCACCCCCTTGGGGTTCTACGCAGTTCCTCAAAGACACTGATGAAACGGTTGCTGAAATGCTGACGAAACTACTGCTGGAATGCCAATGGAAATACCTTGCCTGAGCAGGCACTCGAAGTCCCCTAGGGCTAAGGGTGATATCTCTGAACGGAGACACTCAATGCACTAAACAGTGCTACAGACTAGCTAAACAGCCAGTGTGCTCTAAGTCGAAATGACTATCACAAATGCTTATAACCAAAATGATCCAAAATTAGGGGGCTCCTCTCTATTTTATAGCCTCTACCTCTCACAATCCCTAGGCTCACCTCCTCCTGCGTGATTCCCCTCTTGCCATGTGTTCTTCCCTCCTGCGAAGTCCCTCCATGTGTCTGTGTGGGCCCCATTTCTGCGTCCCCCTTTGGCCCCCTTGGCTCCTCCTTAAGTCACAACGCTGTGCTACTAGGAAGTGACTTTTTATTCTTAATGTGAGTTATGTCCCCCGTCCTCACTTTTTTATTTATAAATAACTATAGAAGGCAAAAATTGGGCAAAATCGAATATTCCAATTAGCCATGGCTAATTAGGAATATTACAATCTCCCCCAACAAAATGTTGCTTGTCCTCAAGCAACTGAAGTGATGGATGCTGCAAGATTTTCTCACTCTCCCAAGTGGCATCCTCATTCGGCAAATTCTTCCACCTCACCAAGAATTCTCGGACCGTCCTGCTCCGCAGTTGCCTCTCCCTAGTATCAATGATAGCCTCCGTCTGCAATACCAAATGCCCCCTGTCATCCATGGGTGGTAGCTCATCTGTCACTGTCACCCGCTACCCCAATTCCTTTTTCAGGCATGATACATGGAAAACGTTATGAATCTTGCTGCCTTGGGGCAGCTCCAACTCATATGCAACCTGTCCAACCCTGCATGTCACCCTGTACGACCCATAAAAGCGGGACTTAAGCTTCTCAGCCCCCTTCTGCTTTAGTGACGACTGTCGATATGGCTGTAATTGTAGGTAGACCATGTCCCCTATATCAAACTATCTCTCCACCCAACCCCTATCGGCATACAGCTTCTGTTGGTTCTGTGTTGTAGCCATGTTATCCTTGAGAGCTCGGAGAATATCCTGACTCTCTTGGATCCATATCTTGGCTCTGGGAGCCTTGCTATCACCAAACATCATGTAAGCAAAAGATAAAGGATGATACCCATATAAAGCATAGAATGGTGACATACCAATGGACATGTGATGTGAAGTATTGTAGCAGTACTCCCCTAGATACAGCCACCTCAACCATGCTCGTTGCTACCCACTGACATAGTTACGCAAGTAGCCCCCTAGCCACTTGTAAACTATCTCTATCTGCCCATCCATCTGTGGGTGATAACGGGTACTCAGTGTCAACTCCATCCCCACCAACTGGAAAAGATCCTGCCAAAACCCACCCATGAAACGACTGTCCCTATCATTGACGATGGTCTTAGGAAGACCATGTAGCCTGAAGATCTCTCTAAAGAACAGCTCAACCACCTGTGTTGTTGTATAGTGTGCGGATATGGAAAAAAAGTGTACGTACTTTTTCAGTCGGTCAACGATGACAAATATGCAATCCTTTCCCTGTACCATGGGCAACCCTATGATGAAGTCCATCAAAATACTCCCCCATTTCCCCTCCAGAATGGGAAGAGGTTGCAATAATCCCACGGGATGGCTCATCTCTCCCTTGTTCCTCTGGCAAACATCGCACTCTCGGATGTGCTGAGTACATCCTCCTTGAGGCCCTTCCATGAGAACCTCTCCCTAATGGCCCTATACTTTTTGGTAAACCCCTGATGTCCTGCCAACGATGAATCATGTGATGCCTGGAGTATCTTCTTCTTGAGCTGAGACCCCTCAGTCAAGAAGATTCAATCCTTGTAATAGATGATCTCATCGACCACTCTATACCAGTCATCTGCCACCTGCCCATCCAGAACCTCACATGCAAACCTGTCCTTGGAGTACTCTACTAAGAGTCGAGCCCTCTAGTCTGTATCCAAGCTCATAAGAGACAATGTGGCTGGTCTACGTGAAAGGGAATCTGCTACCATGTTGTTCTTACCCTTGACATACTCAATGTCAAAGTCATATGCTTGGATCTTGTTGATCCACTTCTGTTGCCTCTCATGTAGTTGCTTCTGCTCCAAAAAGAACTTGAGGCTGTTGTGATCAGTCCTCACCCTGAACCTGTTACCCACCAGATACTTCCGGTACTTAGCCAATTCATGCATGATGGCCAGCATTTCCTTGTCATATATAGAATACAACCTCTCGTATGGAAGGAGCTTCCGTCTCTCAAAGGCTATAGGGTGACCTCCCTACATCAACACTGCACCAATCCCCTCTCTCGACGCATCACACTCTAAAACAAAAGGCAGAGTAAAATTTGGCAACGCAAGTACTGGGCAGCTGCTCATAACCTCCTTGAGCCTATAAAAGGCTCACTACATTGTATCCAACCAACTGAAAGCCCCCTTCCTCATCAAATTTGTTAGGGGTGCAGCAAGCTATGAGAAACCTTTAACGAACTTCCGGTAGTAAGTGCAAATGCCAATGAATCATCAAAGTTCCATCATGTTTCTCGGCTCTGGCCATTCTCTGATGGCCCTGATCTTCTCCTTGTGGACCCTCACTCCATACACCCCTATTATGTGTCCAGATACAACATCTCTGTCAACCCAAACTCACACTTGGAGAGTTTGGCATAGAACTGTTGCTCCTGTAAGATACACAATATTGTCTCAATGTGCTGGAGATGATCCTCCCAAGTCTTGCTATAAATGAGAATATCATCGAAGAATACCAACACAAACTTCTTCAAGTGACTACGGAAGATGTGTTTCATGCAGGACTGAAATGTAGCGGGGGTGTTGGTCAGCCCAAAAGGCATCACCAAGAACTCAAAGGGCCCATAGTGACACCTGAAGGCAGTCTTGGGAATGTCCCGCTCCCTCACGCGAATCTGATGGTACCCGGATCTCAAATCAATCTTTGAGAAGTAATGTGCCCCTCTCAACTCGTCCATCAACTCATCGATCCTGGGTATGGGGTACCTGTTCTTCAGCGTCTTCTTGTTCAGGGCCCTATAGTCAATGCACATCCTCAATGTACCGTCCTTCTTCTTCACTAAAACCACAGAAGAAGCAAAAGGACTCTTGCTCGATCGGATATGCCCAAGCCAGCAACTCCTAGATAGCCCGCTCAATCTCATCCCGATAGGCCTTGGGGTGCCTATAGGGGGTGGTAATCACGACCTGTATGCCCTGCTCAAGCTTGATGGTGTGCTCAAACCCTCGATCTAGTGGCTGTCCTGGTGGAATCTCCCTAAACACTATGGCATACCGATCAAGGATAGACTATATCTTTAGGTGTACCATCTACCCTGTAGTCCATGCCTCTGATGCACGCAGCTCCACTTCCCACACTATGTCTCCCTTTCAGAAGACTGCCTCCATCCGATGAGTCGAAACAGTCTGAGGTGGATATGTGTGTTGTCCCCGTATCTTCTCATGCCTCCCTGTCTTCTCATCATCCCACTCCATCTCCAGGGTCTTCCAATCTGTTGTGACCTTCCCTAGAGTGATAAGCCACTGAACACCCAGTATCATGTTGGTGTCCGGAATATCGACCATGAAAAAGTGGTCAGTCAATGTTTAGGTGCCCATCATCACTAAAAGCTATAGAACATAATGAGCACACGTCATGGTCTGATCTCCTGGGACCAAGACTGAAACCCATCGAAGCTCTTTGTCTGTATACCTTCGCTCAACCATCTAGGCATCGATGAAGTTGTGGGTCACCCCACTGTCAACCAAAACTGATACTCTCTGGCCACGTATTGTCCCTCGTACGCGTAACGTCAGATACTTGGGAACTCCTCGCAATGCTGCAAGGGCCCCTCCGGTGGGTGCAAAAGATGCACCACCTGCTGCTGGCGGTGGTGGTGGCAAAGGACCTTGTACGACATGGCTATCTCTTGCCTCCACATCATCCTCATCATCCTCCTCTCCACTACTTCCAAGAGAAGACCTCAATAAAATGTGCTTTACCAGCAGCACATCTATGTCCTGGTGCCCATGGCTCCTGACAAGTGAAGCACAACTGCTTCTTCTTCAGCTCCCTCCTAGCATCATCGTCAAGTTGTACTCATCCTGGATTTTCCTTTGGAGGTGGAATCCTCACATCCTTCCCCTTAGACTGGAAAGTTTGTCTCTGGGGGTAAGGTGTCTGGGTCCTGGGTAAGACATCTTGTAAGTCCTGGGTCCTGCTGACAGCGTCCTGGAGTGTGGCTGGTTTAGTGGATCGGACTAAACCCTGAAGTGGCTCTACTAACCCTTCAACATACATATAGACCCTTCGTGCCATGGATAGGTCTAGCACCATCACAGAGACCCTCAAGAAATCTGCAATGTAGGTCTTTGGGCTCCCTGTCTGTTTGAGCCTTGTCAACTCAACAAAATGTTGCTCTGGATCCCTCCGATCAAATCACTCCATCAGTCTCCTGGTAAACTTGGCATATGTTGTCATTGTGGAGTGTCCTAATGTAACCATCCCATGAAACCACCAATCTTGGGCCTCACCATCCAAATGCAATGTTGCCACCTTGATGGCCTCTGTCTCGGACTTCTGGTTAAGCTGGAAATAAATGTCCAGCTTCTCCACTCAAGACTTTGCCGAACTATTTGATGAACCATCAAACGTAGGCAAGTAGAATCTACTCACTGCACGGTGGGTGTCACCATCATGGTAATGCCGGTACCCTCTGTGATGGTCGCGGGGTTTACTATCCCCCCAGTGCTGAACAAAATCTCTGAATGAGAGGGCTTCCCTAAACTCCTGCCCATAGGCCTGGTACTCTGCAAAATAATTGCCCATATGTCCGGGCTCTACCTCCTGCTGAGCTACGGTCGCCGTGTTGACAACTAAGAAAGTGGGCATGGTAGAGCGTGTAGGGGCATCTGAGGCCACTTGCTGCACAGTATCACGCTGCTCTAGCAAATGGTGGGATGCGCCTGATCCGTCACCAACCTGAAAAACCCATGGGCTCTCATGTTGTCTGGCCTCTATTGTCGTGAATCTCTGCCCCATCACCTCAATCTGCCTCGACAGATCTTGCACAGACTTGAGGAGCATATCTGCAAATCTCTTCCCGTCATCATCTGCCATCGGATCCTCCTGCTCCGTGTCCACCACAGGCTCCTCTTGTTCCGCGTCCACCACCAGAACACAGTCTCCTTCTCCGTAAGTGTTCTCCAACCTATGCCCAGTGTCTTTGTATCTCTGACCTCTATAATAGATATAGGGTTTTCCCCCGGTGTCATAGATTGCTAGATCCACAGGCTAAGCCAGATCTATGCTCTGATACCATTGTAATATTCCTAACCCAGAATATTCCTCAAACCCCAGCAAAAACTCCAACCAAATATGTGCAAATGATATAATAACCCAAAAGTGATAAAATAACAATGGAACGGCATATAATAGTGTAAACCGGAAATATAAGCAGATACACAAGAAATGCAACAAGAAATGTTAAGCCATTTTATAATACTGAGCAATAAATTAGTACAAGAGGTGATTAGACAAATGGCACCTCGACTTGCACAAGGCAAGTGAAAAAATACTCTCAGAATGACAAGAATGGCCTCTCTGCATGGATGTTGTTGTTGCGCTTTTGTTGCTGCTAGAAAACAAATGATGATTTGGGGTTGCTCCCCTCCTCGGAAAAATCTAAAACTCTGGATCAGGCTCTACTCAAGAAACCCAGAAAAACCCAGAAAGCTTTCCTGGAATGGCCTCACACCGATCTACGTCTCAACCGCTGTAAAACTGTCATGCTACTATTGCTACTAGAAATCGAATGAGGATTTGGGGCTGCTCCCCTCCTTTGAAAAGGCTGAAACTCTGGAATCAGACTCTACTCAAAAAATCCAGAAAAACCCAGAAAGATTTTCTGAAATGGCCGACCCCCGAAAATCACCCCCTTGAGGTTCTGCACAGCTACTGAAATGCTGATGAAACTACCGCTGGAATGCCAATGGAAATACCTTGCCCAAACAGACACTCGAAGGCCCCCAGGGCTAAGGGTGAGATCTCTGAACGGAGACATTCAATGCACTAAACAGTGCTGCAGACTAGCTAAACAACCAACGTGCTCTAAGTCGAAATGACTATCACAAATTCTCATAGCCAGAATGATCCAAAATGAGGGGGCTCCTCTCTATTTTATAGCCTTTGCCTCTCACAATCCTTAGGCCCACCTCCTCTTGCGTGATTCCCCTCTTGCCATGTGTTCTTCCCTCCTGCGCAGTCCCTCCATGTGTCTGCGTGGGCCCCATTTCTGCGTCCCCCTTTGGCCCCCTTGGCTCCTCCTTAAGTCACAACGTTGTGCTACTAGGAAGTGACTTTTTTTCTTAAAGTGAGCTATGTCCCCTGTCCTCACTTTTTTATTTATAAATAACTATAGAAGGCAAAATTGGATATTCCAATTAGCCATGGCTAATTAGGAATATTACAGTCAAACAATATGTAATGGCCTCCAATAGCAAAGGCTATATTTTAGATTTAGATCATACAAACAACCCAGAAGATTCGATCAGGGTATGGATTAGTGCTTTATGGAAAATTCAAATAACAACCAAATTAGATAATGTTGCAATCTTTAGTTTGGCAGAGAAAAGAATGACTGAAATAATCTACACGTGGCGGAGAACACGACCACAAGAAGAAAGAGAAGAGGTCATAAAAGCAGGATTAGAAGTTTTTGAGCAATCACTTAGGACTCAGTTTTGTATAGAACTAGAGGACTTTAAGAAACAGGCAATGGTGGATCTAGCCCATATGGAATTAAAAGATAACAAAATATTAGAAGAATTTTCCAAAGAATATTTCAAGCTGGTAATAACAACAGAGCTAAGCAATGATTTAATGACTAAAGTCACATTTCTGTCAAAACTCCCACATAACATAGGTGACTTAGTAATGAAAGATCTAGAAGAAAGGGATAGAAATATGCAAGCTATATATTGAGTAGATCTCATAAATCATTGTAAACAAAAACTGAAATATCTTTGTTGGCATAAAAATGCTCAAGACAATGCTACCAAACCATCACAAGAATGTTGTAAAGAAATACTCCCATGGACTCTGATGAAAAGAACAAATCATAAGAAAAGACACTTTGGGAAATATAGGATAAAACGGGTAGCAAATCCAAAGAAACCATTTCCAAAATACATATACATAAAATTAAGAAATGCTCCAGTCAAAGATGGATGTTGGTTTATCTGTAAGAAAAATGGACACTTTGTTGCTAAATTTCCTAAAAATACTTCATCAAAATTAAAAAAAATGTATGGAAATGGATGAATTTGTAGATAATTGGTCTGTTGTAGATAGTGAGGATGAATGCTCTGATGTATATATCCTATCAGAAACAGAAGACACAGTAGAAGAAGGAGTTCTAGATACAAGTCAGAAAATGAATATTTGTATTGAATCAGATTGCGAGATAGAGTCAGAATCAAAAACCATTAGCAAATACAGCCAAACAAAATTCAGTGAAACAGATGACATATAAAAAGAATCAGAGGAAGAGGAGAAAGTTGTAGAACGAGCAACAATCAAAGGAAAAGGAAAAATAAGCAACATATATTCAAAGGCTCCAAGTTTTTGTCCAGTTCCTAAGAACATTGGTTACTCTACCAACATAGATTTCTCCCAACAGTATGACTTAGAAGTTGAAACAAACCTAACGAAGAAAATAGTCAAAGAAAATGATCTATTGTACATAAGAGTAGAAATTCAATCAGGAAAAGATTGGGTTGAAGTAGATGCCTTCATCGATTCAGGAGGATCAAACAATTTGGCCAGGCCAAGTTTGTTCAAATCTTCATGGAAACCATTAAAGAACATAATCAATTCAGAAACCATTGGAGGTAATGTAACTCTCACCCATTATGTAGATAATATACCTATGAAGATAGGGGGGAACATTATCAAAATCTCAGTGATCCAGTATTATGATCAGTCAAGTAGTCTAATACTGGACATGCCCTTTATAACATCAGTCCTCCCAATGACAATAGTTAAAGATAAAATCATCTGCAACATAAAAAAAAGGCAGTTTGTGTAAATAGAATTTCTTTAGCAGAATTAGAAGTAAAAAATAAAAAAACCAACAAAAAACAAAATATGGGGAAACCAGAAAAAGATAGCAATGATTGGCAAGAAGTATTGAAAACATATGAAGCAAAAGAAAAATGGCATCATCTTAATAAAGCTATCAGAGAAGAAAATTGGTCAGACGAACAAAAGAGAATTCAAAAAAAATTACCCAAATTTTGTTCCAGTGATCCCCAAGAATTTTGGGATAAAACAAGTCCAATGCAGGACATTGAAACACTCCATGATAACGGAATGCAAGGAGGTGTTATTCCATGCACACCTCAAGATGAACAAGAAATGAAAGCTTAGGTAAAGGAACTTCTTAAACTAAATTTAATTGTAGAATCTACATCTCAATATTCATGCTCAACTTTCATTGTTAGAAATCATGCAGAAGTGGTAAGGGGAAAAGCCAGAATGGTAATTAATTATAAACCACTTAATGCAATCACAAAGGACTTCAAATATCCACTACCAAGGTAAGAGGTTATAATGCAAAAGATACAGAAGTCAAAAATCTTCTCAAAATTCGATATGAAGAGCAGATATTATCAAATACAGATTAAACCAAAGGAGCGGCACAAAACAGCGTTCACTTGCCCAGCGAGTTTCTTCCAATGGAATGTAGTTTTGTTTGGTCTAAAAAAGGCACCTGCTTTCTTTCAATGATGAATGGACATCATCTTTAGCAAGTATAATTTCATAATTGTGTATATTGATGACATATTAATTCATAGTGAAAGTACTGAAGAACATATAATCCATCTGTATATATTCATAAATGAAGTGGAAGCACATGGGATTGTGTTATCAAATCGAAAAATAGAATTTTTCAAAGAAGCTATTGAGTTTCTAGGAATAATCGTCATCAATGGACAAATTCAGATGTAGCCCCACATTGTACAGAAGATAACTAGTTTCCCAAATGAATTACAAGACAAAAATCAAATCCAAATATTTTTGGGAATTCTGAATTATGTACATAAATATATTCCTAAATTATCTAAAAAAATAGAAGCTATTAGAAAACACTTGAATGGTGGATGGAGCAGTTTAGCGACCAAATCAGTACAGCAGATAAAAAAGGAAGCACAGAGCCTGCTAAAACTTAAACCTCCAGGAACATGACAATTGATTCTTCAGACAGATGCATCATATGAATATTGGGGAGCAGTATTGCTTGAAAAAGGAGAAAATCAAGAAGAACAAATCCATGCATATAAATCAAGTGAGTTTTCTCCTAGTCAGAAGAATTATTTCACAGCAAAAAAAGAAACCTTGGCTATATTCAATGGAATCCAGAAATTTGAATTATATCTTGCACTCGTCAAATTTATAATCAGGTTAGATTGCAAGAATTTTCAATTTTTCTTAAATGCAAAAATTGAACAACAAATGGCTAGAGGCAGATTACTATCCTGGCAAATATGGTTCCAACAGTATGAATTTGAAGTTCAATGGATACCAGGAAACTCAAATTGGTTAGCAGATGTGTTAACAAGAGAAATGAAAGATGTTCAGATTCAGATTTCATACTCAATCAAATTCTCTTTTTGAGATGCCGAGAATAGAAGATAGCCAAACAACATTAGCACAAAGTCTTCAACTTTTAGAACAACAAATACCATAGCTTACAGATGAAATAAAAAGGTTGGTAGGAGTGAGAATGAGAATAAATGAATGGATTAACAAAATCAGAGGTTATAAAACAAAGAACATCAGTACTCAACTAGGAATCAAGGACGAACTCTGCAAAATTTACCCCTGTGAAGGGATGAAGGTAAAAATCTTATTCATATCACTTACAAGTATGTGGTCTATCACATGAACACCACAAATGATACAGGTTCTAAAAATCATCAATTATTATCAGTTAGTAGAATGTGTAGATTTTGGAATGGGGATATATAATTCAGCCAAATTTTTAGATCAAGAAAATATTCCTATCCAAGAAGAAATAGAAAAATGGCTTAGATCATTAAGAATCCCACATATTTGGGAAGAATTAAATTGGGTTTTCCATCAAATTTGGGGAGAAGACTATGCAATTGATGACAACTTTCCCATGTTTAATATTCTAGAACCTCATGCCAACTAGATAATAAAGGATGGAAGATGCACAAAAAAGAGAGATATACGAATATCTCAAAACATTGAAGGATCTCTGAAATATTTAAGGATGACATCTACACCGTGGGAAACCATTGGTTTTAACAGATGATTTATCATTTAACCCATTTGATCAATTATGGGAAAAAGCAGGAACATCAGCAAGAGCCTTCAGACTGGTTTACAATAAACAATTAATTCAAGATGTTTCAGAATGGTCCGAACCTTTCCAAAAAAAGCATTATCTCACAAAAATGCAATTATCCAAGAAGCAGAGCGAATAATTGGAAAAGATAGGACAATCAAATTAATTATCAATGTCAAATCCTTAATCACTTTAATAATTTGTTCAGGAAATTGGAATGATGATACATTATGTTTGATTTGCTTGATATTAACCTCAAGAAGTTGTAGACATGTCATGTTTGATAATCAATGGCTTAAAGGAAAAGACATAAACCTGCAATGTATGCAATGGATAAGACACTCAATTTATAAAGAAATCGATTTCTCTGATCTTGTTGGAATAGAACTACCTGTGAATCATATCAAACATCTAAATGCTGATAAAAGTTGGATTCAAAGTTTCAAAGTAGACAGCCTAGCACATGCAAATGCCCTATGCAAAAAAGAAAGATACGACATGATGGGTAAATAAAAAAAAAGATAAAAACCGGACAATCATCCAAAACTGAAGAGGTTGATCCAACACTGCCATGGTACGAAGATGCTCAGTCGGACCCCATTCTAGAGGAAGTGGATATCAAATATATTCTAGAGTCTCTAAAAAGACAAAAGGCGGACTCAGTACTTACTTGACAAATAGAAAGACGAACGCCGGGCTAATTCTCTCACCAAGAGACTCAAACCACGACCACTCATCAGGTCTTCATTTTCACCTTATACTTTCCAAGGTCTTTTGAAAATTACAGAACTGTCCTCAGACAGGTGACCCAACAGGCTTGTATATTAAATCAAGCAAAATGTACATACCATGTGAATAACAACATAAGAGGGCCTATTCTGAACGACGTTGCTTCTTTGTTAAAAAACTTATTTATAGACCAGAGAAGTCTCTTCGGATTTGAAATCTGGATCTAGAACCTAAACTAAGCATCTAGAATGATTGAGGGTCTTGTCAGGAATCGTACTCACACAGTGTCTACTCAATCTTTCTTGTACAAAAGTAAATATTCTTATGTACAATTTTATTCACTGTGACTATAGTCACAGATGCACGGATCCATTTCACAGTCATTGAAAGTCTTATCGACATCTTCCGCCTTTTGTCTTTCTAGAGCCTCTAGAATATATTCAATATCCACTTCCTCTAGAATGGGGTCTGGATGAGCATCTTCGTATCATGGCGGTGTAGGATTAACCTCTTTAGTTTTGGATGATTGTCTGGTTTCGATCTTTTTTTATTTACCCATCATGTCGTATCTTTGTTTTTCTCATAGGGAATCTGCATGTGCTAGGCTGTCTACTTCGAAACTTTGAATCCAACTTTTATCAGCATTTAGATGTTTGATATGATTCACAAGTGGTTCTATTCCAGCAAGATCAAAGAAAATGATTTCTTTATCAATTGAGTGTCTTATCCATTGCATACATTGCAGATTTATGTCTTTTCCTTTAAGCCATTGATTATCAAACATGACATGGCTACAACTTCCTGAGGTTAACATCAAGTAGATCAAACATAATGTATCATCATTCCAATTTCCTGAACAAATTATTAAAGTGATTAAGTATTTGACATTGATAATTAATCTGATTGTTCTATCTTTTCCAATTATTCGTTTTGCTTCTTGGATAATTGCCTTTTTGTGAGATAATGGTTTTTTTTTTTTTCTGGAAAGGTTCGAAACCATTCTGAAACATCTTGAATTAATTGTTTATTGTAAACTAGTCTAAAGGCTCTTGTTGATGTTCCTGCTTTTTCCCATAATTGATCAAATGGGTTAAATGATAAATCGTCTGTTAAACCAATGGTTTCCCACGATGTAGATGTCATCCTTAAATATTTCAAAGATCTTTCAATGTTTTGAGATATTCATATCTCTCTCTTTTTTGTGCATCTTCCATCCTTTATTATCCAATCGACATGAGGTTGCAGAATATTAAACATGGGAAAGTTGTCATCTGTTGCATAGTCTTCTCCCCAACTTTAATGGAAAGCCTGATTTAATTCTTCTCAAATATTTGGGATTCTTAATGATCTAAGCCATTTTGTTATTTCTTCTTGGATAGGAATATTTTCTTGATCTAAAAATCTAGCTGAATTATATATCCCCATTCCAAAATCTACACATTCTACTCACTAATAATAGTTGATGATTTTTAGAACCTGTATCATTTTTGGTGTTCATGTGATAGACCACATACTTGTAAGTGATCTGAATAATATTTTTTACCTTCATCCCTTCACAGGGATAAATTTTGCAGAGTTCGTCCCTGATTCCTAGTTGAGTATTGATGTTCTTTGTTTTATAACCTCTGATTTTGTTAATCCATTCATTGCTTCTCATTCTCATTCCTACCATCCTTTTTATTTCATCTGAAAGTTGTGGTATTTTTTTTAAGCCTTTGTGCTAATGTTGTTTGGCTATCTTCTATTCTCGGCATCTCAAAAAGAGAATTTGATTGAGTATGAAATCTGAATCTGAACATCTTGTGCATTTCTCTTGTTAACACATCTTCTAACCAATTTGAGTTTCCTGGTATCCATTGAACTTCAAATTAATACTGTTGGAACCATATTTGCCAGGATAGTAATCTGCCTCTAGCCATTTGTCGTCCAATTTTTGCATTTAAGAAAAATTGAAAATTCTTGCAATCTAATCTGATTATAAATTTGACGGGTGCAAGATATAATTCAAATTTCTGGATTCCATTGAATATAGCCAAGGTTTATTTTTCTGTTGTGAAACAATTCTTCTGACTAGGAGAAAACTCACCTGATTTATATGCACAAATTTGTTCTTCTTGATTTTCTCCTTTTTCAAGCACTACTACTCCCTAGAGAATTAATTGTCCTATTCTTGGAGGTTTGAGTTTTGGCAGGGTCTGTGCTTCATTTTTTATTTGATGTATTTATTTGGTCGCTAAACTTCTCCATCCACCATTCAAGTGTTTTCTAAGAGCTTCTATTTTTATAGATAATTTAGGAATATATTTATGTACATAATTCAGAATTCCCAAAAATCTTTGGATTTGATTTTTGTCTTGTAATTCATCTAGGAAACTAGTTATCTTCTGTACAATGTGGGACTATATCTGAATTTGTCCATTGATGACGAATATTCCTATAAACTCAATAGTTTCTTTGAACAATTCTATTTTTCGATCTGATAACACAATCCCATGTGCTTCCACTTCATTTATGAATATATACATATGGATTATATGTTCTTCAATATTTTCACTATGAATTAATATGTAATCAATATATACAATTATGAAACCATACCTGCTAAAGATGTTGTCCATTCGTCGTTGAGAGAAAGCATGTGCATTTTTTAGACCAAATGGAACTACATTCAATTGGAAGAAACCGATCAGGAAAGTGAAAGTTGTTTTGTGCCGATCCTCTGGTTTAATCTGTATTTGATAATATCTGCTCTTCATATCAAATTTTGAGAATATTTTTTACTTTTGTATCTTCTGCATTATAACCTCTTGCCTTGGTAGTGGATATTTGAAGTCCTTTGTGATTGCATTAAGTGGTTTATAATTAATTACCATTCTAGCTTTTCCCCTTACCACTTCTGCATGATTTCTAACAATGAAAGTTGAGCATGAATATTGAGATGTAGATTCTTCAATTAAATTAAATTTAAGAAGTTCCTTTACCTGAGCTTTCATTTCTTGTTCATCTTGAGGTGTGCATGGAATAACACCTCCTCGCATTCCGTTATCATGGAGTGTTTCAATGTCCTGCATTGGACTTGTTTTATCCCAAAATTCTTGGGGATCACTGGAACAAAATTTGAGTAATTTTTTTTTAATTTCCTTTTGTTTGTTTGACCAATTTTTTTCTCTAATAGCTTTATTAAGATGATGTTATTTTTCTTTTGTTGCATATGTTTGCAATACTTCTTGCCAACCATTGCTATCTTTTTATGGTTTCCTCATCTTTTGTTTTTTGTTGATTTTTTTATTTTTTACATCTGATTCTACTAAAGAAATTCTATTTACACAGACTGCCTTTTTTTTTATGTTGCAGATGATTTTATCTTTAGCTATTGTCATTGGGAGGATTGATGTTATAAAGGGCATGCCCAGTATCAGACTACTTGACTGATCATAATACTGGATCGTGGAGATTTTGATAATGTTCCCCCCCTATCTTCATAGGTATATTATCTACATAATGGGTGAGAGTTACATTACCTCCAATGGTTTCTGAATTGATTATGTTCTTTAATGGTTTCCATGAAGATTTGAACAAACTTGGTGTAGCCAAATTATTTGATCCTCCTGAATCGACGAAGGCATCTACTTCAACCCAATATTTCCTGATTGAATTTCTACTGTTATGTACAATAGATCATTTGCCCTGACTATTTTCTTCATTAGGTTTGTTCCATATTCTAAGTCATACTGTTGGGAGAAATTTATGTTGGTAGAGTAACCAATGTTCTTAGGAATTGGACAAAAACTTGGAGCCTTTGAATATATGCCGCTTATTTTTCCTTTTCCTTTGATTGTTGCTAGTTCTGTAATTTTCTCCTCTTCCTCGGATTCTTCTGATATGTCGTCTGTTTCACTTAATCCTATTTGGCTGTATTCGCTAATGGCTTCTAATTCTGACTCTATCTCGCAATCTGATTCAATACAAATATTCATTTTTTGACTTGTATCTAGACCTCCTTCTATTATGTCTTCCGTTTCAGATAGAATATATACATCAAAGCATTCATCCTCACTGTCTACAACAGACCAATTATCTATAAGTTCATCCCTTTCCATACATTTTTTTAATTTTGATGAAGTATTTTTAGGACATTTAGCAGCAAAGTGTCCTTTTTTCTTACAGATAAAACAACGTCCATCTTTGACTGGAGCATTTCTTCTTTTTATGTATTTATATTTTGGAAATGGTTTCTTTGGATTTTCTACCCGTTTTATCCTATATTTCCCAAAGTGTCATTTCTTATGATTTGTTCTTTTCGTCGGAGTCCATGGGAGTATTTTTTTACAACATTCTTGTGATGGTTTGGTAGCATTTTCTTGAGCATTATTCTACCAGCAAAGATATTTTAGTTATTGTTTACAATGATTTATGAGATCTACCCAATATATAGCTTGCATCTTTCTATCCCTTTCTTCTAGATCTTTCATTACTAAGTCACCTATGTTATGTGGGAGTTTTGACAGAAATGTGACTTTAGTCATTAAATCATTGCTTAGCTCTATTGTTATTACCAGCCTGAAATATTCTTTGGAAAAATCTTCTAATCTTTTGGCATCTTTTAATTCCATACGAGCCAGATCCACCATTGCTTGTTTCTTAGAGTCCTCTGGTTCTATACAGAACCGAGTCCTGAGTAATTTCTCAAAAACTTCTAATCCTACCTTTATGACCTCTTCTCTTTCTTCTTGTGGTGGTGTTCTCCACCACGTGTAGACTATTCCAGTCATTCTTTTCTCTGCCAAATTAAATATTGCAACATTATCTAATTTTGTTGTTATTTTCATTTGCCATAAAGCACCAATCCATACCCTGATCGAATCTTCTAGATTGCTTGTAGGATCTAAATCTAAAATATAGCCATTGCTATTAGATGCCATTAGATCTTCTTCTACTTTTGGATACTATGGGACAGAATGGAAAACATGTGCTTTGTTTAGACTGGGTCTGATAAAGCTTGGAAATTTCTTGGCTGCATCTTCTACTTTCAAATCGCCTTTTTTAAATTCAAAAAATGTTTGTTGCTTTCTACTTAACCCTTCTCCCTCAGAAAAAGATAATACTTATGTTCGACTAGGTTCTGCAACAGATTGAGAACTTGTAACTTCGGAATCTTCTTTATGGGATTGCCATGTTCCTAGATTTTCAAATTTGTTAGATTCTCACTTTTTCTTTTTTTTAAGTTCTCATTTCTTCCTTCGTTGATCTTTTGCTTGTTTATCTAAAGTTTGATTATCATGGATTAACTTTAGATTCTGCAAAACTTGTTCTGCTTGACACCCCAAATCATCTATGGCTACCTCTGCATGATTACACCAATTAGAAAGATGATTTGAAAGTTGATAAGATTCTTCTAAATCTTTCGGGGATGTTGTTGCATTTTCTATCAGTGGAGCATAGTCTGCACTTGTAGCTGGTTGATGTGATTTACTATCACTAGTTGTGCAGTATTTGGTCTTAGGTGGCCATTTTCCACCTTTGTGAAACCTTCTATTCTAAAAGTGTCATTCCTCTACTGGGGGTATTGAGGATGAACTAGTAATCCTGAAGGTTTTCTGATTTATAGAGTCTTTTAATGACATATAGCCCTTTGGTAATGATTGTTATTAAAATATGATCCCTTTAAACCTAAATGCCTTAACCATGAAAGGCTTTTCTTCGAGAATAATTAGACGGTTGCTACTTTCAGATATGTTCAACCCACTGCTGTTGGGTATGCTAGACCTTTCCGTGTCTACCTGGTTTTGTGGGATATCTATAGATAACCTAGGTGGTCGAAATATAGGTCTTTCTATCTGATCTAAATGTGAAGGAAAGATTTGAATCTTTCCTTCATATGAAACTATCCTTTGCAGACGCTTTTCTTTCTTTTGATACTCAAAGTACCAATTTTCCGGTAATCCTACTTCTTCATATGGGCATCTACGGTCACTAAGCATGTAGTGACATAGTCTTTAAGTATGGGTTGTTTCATTTTCGAGTGAGATGTATTTGTTAGCTGGAAAGAAGCTTGCATTATTATTGACAAATATTCAGGCTCTGGTAACATTCTAAGATGTTGTACTCCCACCATTAACTTCCATGCATCTTTTAGATGTTTATCTAATAGGCTCATGGTGTAGTTTGGATAAATAGTACCATACTAACATCCTACAACCAATTTGCATGTTATGGACCCAATTCTAGCCTGCTCATAATCTAGATGTCTAGAGTCTAATAGCTCTGCTAAGACTGGAGCATTTATTCCATTCCTGAATAATGGAACTAAACCAAGTCTTATTCCTCCAAAATGTATATAGGAATATTTTTTTACTTTTACATATTCTTTAAATTTTTCTAGCTCCTTATCTTGAAACAATTTTAACCCAACAATTTGGGTTACTTCTTGAGGGATGCGGATTTTTAATTCAATTTCTTTAAGAATTATTTTATTTTTAAGTACAGACGTAGTAGTATCTCTGTAGACATGGGAGCTTGTGAGCTCAGGGGGATTCCACTTGGACAGGTCTATTAAAGGTTGTTCTTCTATATCATATTCAACTTCTCTACTATTTACTTCATCTATACGGGTTCTATTAACCAAAGAAAATTCTTTCATCATTCTATCCATGTTAATCAGTAACCAGAAACAGAACGAGGCTCTGATACCAAATAGATGTTGGACTCAATACTTACTTGACAAATAGAAAGACGAACTATATATAAATAAATATATATATATAATAAAATATGGGTAAAATAGTCAATTTATCGTTCCTCGTTTATGGTTCTAGGTTTTGACAACTCATTTTTTCCCATGGTATTCTTATATAAAAAATATATAAAAATAAATAAAAAATAGAATTAATAATTAAAATAAAATAGAGGTAAAATAGTCAATTTACCATTTGTGGTTTCTTGGCTATAAGTTTTGACAACCCATGGTTTTGTGAAAAATAAAAAACTAATGTTAAAATAAAAATAGCTTCATGGTATTGACCCATAGTATTCATGTGGAATATAGTATATTTAAAGGGGGGAATTAAACCAGCCTAGATTCATCTTAACTCTAGATCTACCAAGGGCCTAGAGGGATCAAATCTCTTGAGATACAAACCTCTTTAGAGTGAAAACAGATTTGATCCCTCTTGGCGCTTGGTAGATCCAGAGTTAAGATGGATTTACGCTCGTTAATTATAATCCTAGAAGCCTTACCAAATAGACTAATGACATTTTTCATAATCACCATCTCCCGCAGATCCTTGTTACAAAAGATGAGGATGTCATCCATGAATAATAGATGAGAGATGGTCAGCATGTGAGACACCAAACAACCATGAAAGTAACCATTGGATTTGGCTCTTCTAGAAGACAACTTGGGCCTTCCACAATTAGCATAAATAAAAGAGGCGATAGTGGGCGTCCCCGTCGAAGACCCCTCTATGCATGAAAAAAGGATGAGGTTGCACCATTTATAAGTACATCAAAAGAGATAGTTTGAATGAAACTCATAAACTAGTTGATGAACTCAAGACAAAATCCCACATGAGTTAATAATAGACGAAGATATATCTAGTTGACCTTATCATAAGCCTTTGATAAGTCAAGCTTGAAAATAGCCCCTTTTAGTTGCATAGTCTTAAGACTGTGAATACTTTCTTGAGCCACCCCTGTGGCTTTGTGAATTTGATGACCCTCCAAAAAACCAAATTGTTACATAAATATGGATTTCGAGAGGATAGGATTGATGCAAAGTGAAATGACTTTTGAGATCACTTTATAAACAACATTACAGAGCGAGATCGACCTAAAGTCATCAAATGAGATAGGGGCATCCACCTTGGGGATTAAGGCAATAAAAGTAGAATTTAAGGCCAACATAACATATTGCTTCCTTATAAAAAAAGTTAACATGTGTCAATTATATTTTTTTTAGCGAGATCCGAGATCCCCGCTGAGCTCCCCACTCACTCCCCCGACCCTTCTCGGCCCCTTGGCCTTCTCCCTCGGCCCCTCGGCCCTTCTTGGCCCATTGGCCTTCCATCTGCGAAGCCTGCCTCTCCAGATCTAGCGCGGGTCTGTCTGGCAATCCTCCTCTGCGATCCGCTGGGCCATGGGTGTTCGCTTTCCTTGAGCATCCCGCAAGCATGATTTCCATGGAGGCGGTGGGCACCCCCCAAGCTCCTCCCTCTCCTCCGTCGAAGATCTCCACAGCTGAGGCATTCAGCCGTCTTCTGGAAGGGCTGCCAAAGAAGAAACCTGCTGAAGCAACTAAATTCGTTAAGAGGATTGATGAAATCCCCGAGATCTCACTCCCTCCGAAAACCCCGATATAGGTTGCTTTGTCCCTATCCGAACGAGCTCTCATAGGCCAGTTTACGGGTCTATGGCCATCCCCCAAGTCCACAGAGAGCTGGGTCAAAAGAAACTGGGCGCCGCTGATCAAAGAAAGAGTGACCTCTTATTTCCTGGGGTGAGGATTCTTCCTTTTTTAATTTAACACCAAAGAAGACAAAGATCTAATCTTTCGAAACGGTCCCTACTTCATGGGGCCCCAGGGCCTATATCTGAATAAATGGACTCCCAAATTTGATCCAGAAGTGGACGTCCCCAAAGCTGTTCCAGTCTGGGTAAGGCTCCCAAACCTTCCAGTTCACTGCTGGAACTGGGATTCTCTGGTGCACATCGGTAATGCTCTGTGGAAATTCATAGACCGAGCAAACAGCAAGGACCAATATGACTGTTCCAGGATCTGCGTTGAGGTGGATCTGGAGGAGGGGCTCCCGGAGGCAATAAAAATCAAAGTAGGAAACTGGATGCATGTTCAGAAACTAGACTACGAACAGTTGCCCTTCAAATGTCGGAAATGCCAGGTTTATGGGCACTTTTCCAAGAACTGCCCAACGACAAATGAAACAACTCAAGGTAAGGAGGCCGGCTGGAACCAAGTCAAACGATCCAAAATTCCATCCAAGACTCAGAAGCTGGGAGGAACTACAAGCAAAGGGATCCATCAAGACCCAGTTTAGTAGATCCAGCAAAGCCAGCCCAAGTCTAACCCGGAGAACAGGTTTGAAATTCTCAGCTCCCAACCAGAGGATCCACATGAAGAAACAAATCAAAAGTCAGTGTCCCCAAACAAAGACTCTCCATCTCATATCTTTAAAGACATGGGAGTTCCGGGAAGCTCAAAAGGAACTCCTGAAGTAGCCGAGGAGGAGGACCAAGAATCAGAAGACTCGGAGGAGGAAGGAGAAATAGGAGAGTCCCAATCCTCTGTGAGGAGATCTACAAGAGGGCGCAAAATGGATCGGGAAAAAAGAGAGCATGAAACATACAAGGACAAGCTACAGGGAAGCCAACCAACACTGGAGAAGCTGCTAGCAAAAAAGTTGAAGATGGCAAGAAACCAGCACCAAGGCTCCAAGGGAGCCCAACCAAGCAAAGGTAAATAATGAAAATAATATCCTGGAACTATAGGGGTATGGGCAGCAAGATCAAAGAAGATGCTATTCAAAATCTAATTAGAATAGAGGTTCCGGACATACTCCTCCTCTAGGAGACTAAAATGGAGGAATCTGATTTCCTTCAGGTAAGCAAAAAACTCTGGAAAAAAAGTAACGCAACAGCAATCTCAGCCCGAGGAGCCTCCGGAGGGTTGGGTACTCTCTGGAATGAAAGTAGGTTTTCATTGGTGTCACAGGTATCAAATATCCACTGGGTGATGGTAAAGATGCAGCACATAATCACAAAAGAAATCTTTTGTCTTATTAATGTTTATGTACCAGTCGATGCCGGAGAAAAAAAGGACTGCTGGAATTCATTAAGACAACAAGCAGAGCTGGGAAATCTGGATAAAGTCATCATAGCAGGTGACCTGAACATCATGCTTCACTCTTCAGAAAAGTGAGGAGGTTGCATCGTGCGAGATCCGACAAGGGAATGGGCGGAGGATCTAATCCTAGATTGGGATCTGATCGATATCAAGCCTGTCTCAGGTAAGTTCACTTGGTCCAATAAAAGATTAGGCCCCGGGCATATCGTTGCTAGGTTGGACAGATTCTTTGTTCATAGCTCGTTTCTCTTGCTTGGTTTAGATTCAAGCATGCACATTCTTCCTTGTATCACCTCTGATCATAATCCTAATATGCTATCTCTTAGAGCTCACTCTGACCTTGGCCCCATTCCCTTCAAGTTCAGTCCTTTATGGATCAAGGAACCAAGTTTCATGCAGATGGTCAAAGAATGTTGGTCCCTGCCTATAAGTGGATCTCCATCCTATATATGGGAGGAAAAAATCAGAAGATTGAAGTCAAAGCTAAAAGGCTAGGCCAAATCCCTGGCCAACCCAGCATCTGAAAGAAAAAATACTCATGATCAGCTAGAATCCCATTACTTGCAGACAGAAGAGGCATATATCACCAGAGACATATTAGACAAAGAGGCGCAGCTCCAACAGCAATATCATAAATCATGCCTGGCTGAAGAGGAAGCGTGGAGGATCAAATCACGCTACCTATGGCTGAAGGCAGGTGAGAGAAATACCAGTTTCTTTCACAAACAAGCTGAATCTAGGAAATGCTTTAATTCCATAACAGAAATTAGAGAAGGAGATATCACGCACAAGGATTTTAAAAACATTAAACAAGCAGCCCATCAACATTTCAAAAGGTTGTACAGCACAGAGGAGAATACTCAATAGAATATGCATCTGCTGGACAGGGTTCCCAACCTCGTTTCTGATGAGGAGAATCACCAACTAGAGAAAAATATCACAATGGAAGAAGTCAAAAATGCGATGGCTACTATGAACCCCGATAAATATCCAGGGCCAGATGGGTTCTCCACCTCCTTTCTCCAATCCTGCTGGCACATAGTGGGGAAAGATTTGTTTAAAATGGTTCAAAAATCGCATATTTGTCAGAAATTCGGAGGAGGAACCAATTCTTCATTCCTTGCCCTCATCCCCAAGGAAAAGGGCGTTAATGCTTTCAATAGGTTTCGGCCCATATCCCTTTGTAATATTGGCTACAAGGTGATCACAAAACTCATTGCTAAAAGGTTGAAGCAAATCCTACCTAGAATCATTCCTGAGAACCAAGGGGGCTTTATACAAGGGAGATATCTGGTGGACAACTTTCTTCTTGTCTAAGAGGCTATCTTGTCAAGTCAGAAGTGCAAAGAGCAAGGTATGGCCATAAAATTGGATTTAGCAAATGCCTTTGACCGAGTTAATCATTGTTTTCTAATTAATGTATTGGAAAATTTTGGGTTAGGAGCAAGGTTTATTAATTGGATCCGGGCCTGCATATCAAAACCTTGGATCGCTCCTCTAGTTAACGGTAGATCTGTAGGTTTCTTCAAAGCTACAAGAGGGTTAAGACAGGGTTGCCCTCTATCCCCTCTGATGTTCGTTATTCAAGCTTCAATTCTCAGCTTTCATCTAAACAAAAAGTTGCAAGAGCAAGAGATCCCAGGGATCTCCATAGCAAGGGGAGTCCATCATATAAACCATGCCCTTTTTGCAGATGACACTTTGCTTCTTGGCGCAGCTTCGATTCATTCAGCCATAAAATTCAAAGAGGCCCTTGACGAGTACTGTATCGAATCTGGAAGCAGCCTCAACAAGGGTATGTGTCACATTTACTGTTGGAACACCCCCCCATCTCTGTTATCTTCCATCTCGAGATGTCTTGGATTTGTCGCCACCAAAGATTGGACCTCTTTTAAGTACCTGGGTTTGCCAATATTTCTCAAGCGCCCCTACAGCAGAGATTGGCTGCCTCAGGTAGGGAAATTTAAAATCAGGCTTCAGGCATGGGGGATCAACTGGTTAAATATGGCAGGGAAGACTATTCTCATAAAATTTGTTCTTAGCAGCCTCCCTCTTTTTCAATTCTCAGTGCTTCTTGCACCCAATGGCATTATTCAAAAAATGGAGAAGTATATCAGATATTTTTTTTGGAAAGGGGGTAAAAACAATGAAAGGAGATTCTCGTTGGTAAAATGGGAGACGATACTCAAACCCATGATGGAAGGAGGGCTCAATATTAAAAATCTTCATCTGCATAATATAGCAATGTGTGGCAAGCAGCTCTGGAGACCAATAGCGCCCAATCCTGGCTGGGCACAGTTAGCAATATGGAGAAAATACTTCCAAGGCAATCAAATGAGATGCTTAGACGGGCCTCTTCCGCAAGGAACCTCGCCTTTCACCACGATCTGCTCAAAAGCAGCCCCGCTATTGCGATCCAGAGCCTATTGGATTCCCGAGAATGGGAAAAAAATTAATCTATGGACAGAGCGAATCATGGACAGAGATCCAATCGAAGACTACCCAAATGTGACTGCATTAAAAATCTGGATGAAGGCTACAGGGAAAAACAGGCTATGGGATATTATAGCGTGGAATGGGTTGCAATGGGCGGGCTGGCAGTTGTCGGACGTGTCGTCAAAACTCTAGCATGAAGTCAACCATCTCCACGTCCTGCTGAATGGTATTGCTCCCCTGCACCGCCGCAAGAAAGACAGACGAGGATGGGGAGATCGGGCTGCAGGTTACTCGGTCGCCCAGGCCTATGCGCAGCTAGATTCTATCCCCAACGTGCCACCCGATCCAGCCCCGTGGAAAGCCATTTGGGATATTAAATCGCAGCCCAAAATCGATCTCTTCTGTTGGCTGTTATGCCATAGAAAAATATCGACAGAGGATAAACTCCAAAAGCGAGGTTACTGTGGACCTTCCATATGTTCCTTGTGCCAAGAATCAGAAGAGAACGCCACACATCTTATTCTCAGCTGTAAATACTCCATTCAGGTATGGAGAGAATTAATGGATGATTGGAATCCAATATTCGAGTTACCTACCACAATAACAGTCCTATTTGCAACTTGGAAAAACAGTTATCCGGGTCCCTCTCCTAAAAACAAATTGATCAAAGCGACCTGGACATCACTTCTCAAAATTTACTGCTGGCAAATTTGGTTAGAGCGAAATGGTAGAATCTTCAGAAGTATTCAGCACATTCCCAAGAAAGTTTCAGCCAAGGTAAAGAGCCAATTAAAAGAATGCTTGGTAGAACAAAAAGACGACTCGAATCTCTGCCAGATAGACATAGATTGGGGGTCCTCCCTGGACCTGAAATTTCGCCAAAAAATCAGAAGCATGGACCACCCTAAGGAATGGAAAATCAGGGGAAAAAACAGCGAGGAGTTTCAAAACTGGGTCCCCAAACAAAAGGCGCACTCTCTATTCTTTGACGGGGCATCAAAAGGGAATCCGGGCAAGGCTGGAGCAGGAGGAGTTATTAAAAACATTGATGGAGTACCGATTCTTCAGTTTGCCTGGGGTCTGGGAATCAACTCCAGTATCCAAGCTGAGGCATTAGCCCTCTTCCAAGGACTTAACCTGCTTTTGAAGCTGGGAATCAAGGAGGCAATAATTTTTGGGGACTCTGAAGTGATCATAAAAACCATGGTGACCAATTCTAGTCCGTGGGATCTAAGGTTAGCAAGTTTGATCCAAAGAATCAGAAGCATGGTGAAGCTGTTCCAAAACCTAAGATACTATCACGTGCTGAGAGACAACAACAAAGAAGCAGATCTTGAAGCCAATAAAGCAGCACAACTCAAGGACGGGGCAATGAAAAGCGACGAGGAAGAAACATGGGTCCCAATCCCATAAATATGTTCACCACCTATGTTCTTTTGTTTGATTCTCAAACAATTTGTCTGTATATTTAAACTTGGGAAAATTGCAGAAACAAACTCTTTAGATGACCCCAAAAGGAACTGGAAGTGGAATTCAAGCTCCACATTTACTCAGAAGGACGAATCCTACTGGATCAAGTCCTTTGTAATCAGAAAATTGGTATTCAGACCGACCCAATAATATATTCCATAACCGTTCTTGTAAAAAAAAAACATATTGCTTCCTTATTGATTCCTACACCACCTCAAGTAAAGGATTTCCCCAAATTTTCATAAAGGCCCAGAAAAATTTCAATGCCCTAACCATTCGGCCTGGTGATTTTCTCCTTTTGGAAGATTTGAAGGACTGCTTTGAGCTCCTCCTCATAAAATTCTCCCATAAGATCCAAATTTTCCCCCTCATCTAGGAAAGGATGGAAAAGAAGAGCATTTTGAATGATCTCAGCAATGGTCACCTCATCCTAAGCTCGAAAAGTATTTTTAAAATGATTTACTCTCGTAGATTCCAACTATGTAAAAGAGGAGACATCGCTCCCTTCTAAATCTTGTGGGGACCAAATAGTGTTCACCACCTTACGACCTTTAGCAAATTCTTGAAAAAAATTGGTATTATTATCTCCATATTCAAGCCAAACAAACTTACTCTTAAAATGCCACTTAGACTCTCAGAGTTCCAAGATATGTTGTTTCTTTTATTCCAATTGAAATAGACGGTCTCTAGACTCAACAAAGCAAAAGCCCTGTTCCTCGGAAAAGGAAAATGATCGAATTTGATCTTCAATGATCTTGAGGTCCTATGCTTCGGCTAACCTCTTTGTATATGCCCATTATTTTATTTTTTCCTTAATGTGCATAAGGTTCTTCACGAAATGTTTCCCTACAAAAAGTCCATCAAGAGGAGAATAGTGATCCCACTGCTCCTTAACCATATCAATGAAAGTGGAATCCTTCAACCATGAGGAGTTTAATTTGAAAGGATAGGAAGGCTTATGAACATCACCTTTTAATTCTAAGAAGATAGGTGAGTGATTAGAAATACCACTAGCTCTGATCTATTGTTTGATGTTTTTCAAAAGCCCCACAAAACTCTTTGTGATAAGGAAGCGGTCTAACCATTTGGCGATTTGTTCTGAACATGTCCTGTTGTTTCGCCACGTAGGCCAAAGTTTTAATGGATCAATTTCAATTAGTGATCGAGAGATTAAAGAGGCACGGAAAAAATCAGCCAGAGGATCAAAGTTATCTTGTTCCCCCTAGGATTTGGAGGCACCCATTGAGACATTAAAGTCTTCATCAATAATTAGATGAGGCAAATTGACAAAGGAGTTGTTGAAAAATTACTCCCAAAAAGAATTTCGATTAAGAGAAGGGCCATTGACATTAAGCATTGTGAAAGGAAGAGTTAGTCCTTCATAGAACAATTCCACCCCAAGACCCAGCAGAGTGTTCCAAGAGTTAATGAGATTGAAAGAGAGATTGATGCATCCCACCACCAAACCCCTCGAGCGACCAATGGCATCAATATATTGAAAATTCCAACCATTTAACATTTATTCTAAACTTTGAATAATAGTAATGCCCAAACCAAGAGTTTCTTAAAGATGGATTATTCCCAGAGATTCATAATTGATAAGCTGTTTCGACGTGAGTCTTTTTGGAAGACTCGCCAGACCCCTACAATTACAATTGAAAGAAAGAATCTTCATAAATAAACAATGCAAGGGGTTATAATTGCTCTAAGGATCCCAAATTTTATGTTTTACGTCGTGTCATCATATCGACCTTAGCTCGCTCCTTTGATAAGGTCAAGTGGAACTTTCTACGCCTACCCCGAGAATCCTAACAAGAAATTTGAAACAACCCAAACCCAAGGTCAAGTGACTTCTGAAAGAAACCATTTGATCTAGATAGAATATTATAGGAGGATGAATCATCACCTAATATATAGGAAATGAATTGAGTTGGGGATGTAGAAGGAAATGAAATATCACATGGAGGGATTGACAATTTGTAGAGACCATGAGTTAAAAGGGGAGAGGAAAGGGGCGGGCGAGGGAGATTAGATACAGGTCCTGCATTATGAAATAAAATAGATTCAACATTATTTGAAATAACACAAGAAGGAGGGAAGAGATACCCAGAACATGGGGCTCCTGTGGGGCTACCACAACATCATCCACTTCCATAGGGTCCAAAATAAGAGAAGCAATCATTGAAACCAGATCCTGTACACACTGAACTAGGACAGACAAGGTACTACTCAATGATGGGGGTCCATTGGGAACACCTACATCCTCCCAAAATAGATTTTCTTTGTCTGTCTGAATAGAATGTGACATGGGACAATTCTTTACCATATGACTATATCAATGAAAATGACGACAATGGAAAGGAACACCTTCATATTCCAATTCCTGAATATTCTCCTCTCAAACCCCCAATTCCATTTCCTCAAGTAGACCCTCCTTTAGGTCCACCAAAACCAACACATGAGCCATTGATAGAATACCAAAAGTGAGGTATGAATAATCGTGAGTCAAATATGTACCAAGACAATTTCCCAAGTTTTAGAAAACCTCTTCTACCCAATAGTCCAGTTGAAGTACTACACAGAAAATACCTTCTAGCAGAGGTATTTAGTGTTATAAAATTGGCAAAAAATTGTCAAAAAAACATCTGTTAAAACTTTCATTTGCGATAGTGGAGGTTTTAATCGAACTTTATCACAACTGCAAAATTTGGGTGAACAGAGGTTTTACTGAATGCATTTTTTTGCAATGTGCTTCATAGAACAAGTAGCACCAGTGTGCTACATATATAAAACCATAGGGTGGCATACATAACTAAAAGCACCAAGGCATTGAATGCAAAAAACATTGGCACGTAATATATATCGCACCAATGATATTATATCAAATAGCCCCATGGTGTTCTTGTAAGGAACGACACTAAGGCACGTAAAAAATAAGTATTATACCAGTGTGTTTTTGTAATGTTCCTAATTAGGAATAATAGTGATATGCAAATCAGAATAGTACACATAACACAAAAATTCATAAAATTTAGTGAACACCAATAAAAACTCCATAAATGTCATTAGTTGAGCCATTTTATTAGATAACTGGAGCAAGAGTACAATGGTATGGAAGGAGTGCACATGGGCTTGCCTCAATGGCAAGCTTGACAAGACCCAGATGATAAAATAGAATACCCATATGAGAGAATGAGTTACTCCAATGATGCCCTGCATTACCCTAGAAAACTACACTCTCTGCTGGAAAGATATTGTTGAAAATCCCACCTTTGGTGCTCAGAAAATTTTGCAAAATGAGCCCCAAGCTCCTCTCAGATAACCCACCAAAACCCAGAAAGGGTTTGGTCTTTTTTTGACCCCTGAAATTCAACCCCAATTATCATGCCCTCCTCCAATGGCTAGAAAAATATGGCCTATCTACAAACTCCCTGAAAATCCCTACAATCACTCCCAAAATGTTGGGTCACACTACCCCAAATTTTTCCTTATTTCTCCTAGCAAAACCCAGCTCCCAAGCACTTCCCTAAGACTCCAACATGTGCCAAAAAATTGGCTTTTGCACTGGCTTTGAATGTACAAATTTGTACTGCCTCCAATCAACAACCTTATGCCCCAAAACTCATTAATTAGCTTGATCTTCCCCTGAAGCTCCTATGCCAAATTTCTTTAGGAAAATAGCTGAAATGAGAAAAGTTTGATCCCCTCTTTCGTCCTCCTGGAATACGCAATGGCTGAGAGAAAGGTTGTGTGTGTACCTCTAAATCCCTCCAAACTCTCCTCCAACTTGGCACAATCTTACCTCTCTAGGGTGGCACTCGTAGTCCACCGAAAGAAGGGTGAGCTCTCCCCTTTGAAAACTTTGTGCTTAACAGCACTATGACCTAACTAAGTAGCTCGAGCAATAATAGAAAGTATGATTGACAAAATACCCTCAAAGTGGTTGAGCTTCTTCTATTTATAATTTTTGAGTTTCCTTTTCCATGTGAGTCCCTCCAACAAGATTTTTGACCCCCTTCCTTGGAAATTTGAATTTCCTCCTAGGCAAGTGTGTTTTAGCAATGAGTGTGGCCCCCACACTCCACTAGCAAAAAGATTTCGGCCTCCCTTTTTTCCTAAGTCTTTCTCCAAAAATTTGTGGCTCCCATATTAAACAAATATGCCAAAATTGTAGAAATAAACTTAAGGAAAATTTATTTTAGGAAGGGACACTAAAGTTTATTTAAATTTGTAGCGCCAATGCGTATTGTTTGTACAAACGCTCCGGTGTGTTATTTATACAAAAATACCGGTGTTGTTTGTTATCGTAATCCACTGGGATGGAAATAATAATTTGTAGTACCAGGATGTTACTTCTATGAAAGAACTAGTGCATTGAGAATTACAATGCACCAGGGCATTAATCTCAATCAATACCAGTGCTTGAAGAAATAAAAGCCTCGATGCTATCATTTTCTGAAAAGGCACCGGTCATGCAAAGAGATGTCATCACAGTGCTTTTATATAAAATAACGCACCGGTGCATTTTTATGTTATAGACACACCGATTTTTTGAATGAGATTTTCCCTTTTTTGGAAACATCGACCTGTGATAGTGCAATTATTGTAATTTTTTAAATATGTTATTTATCAAAAAATAGACATATATCTTATAATAGTACTCATATAAATTAAAATTTGATTAGTGCATTTGTATATGATGTTTGGATTAGTTTTTTATATTATCAAATTATGCATCTCTTCATTATAATATTTAATCATCCATATATTTAATCAGTGGTGTAACATTTCACAATGACATTAGATAACACAATAGAATAAATTAAAATGTATTTTATTATATATCAATAAGAGACTCTTTGTCATACAAAATGGGATTGTTATTGGTAACCCCTTGTCTTTCAATTGGGACGCTATGTCCATTACATTAAAAAAAATATCTGATTTTCATAGACAATTATTTCAAAAAATACAATAGGTTGCATTGATATCGAAATAGATCATCATTCTTCATTGGAATTGTTGTTAATGCTCGAGCTACTTCCACGACTTTGGGTTATTTGGAGAAAATTTTTTATGATTGCATTGATTGTTTTCTTCTTATTGATCTTGTTCCATCTACAAACATAAAAATATAGTGTAATGAGTGTATCCACACTGGTGAGAACAATGAAAATTGAAATAAATAATACAGAGCAATGTAAATTGAATAGAAATGTACCATATCAAAAAGTGACTCATAAACTGTGCACATGCTTTCAAAACCAAGTCTCATGTTTGGTTGCAACAAGACTTCTATTGACATGGTTCCATACTTCGTTTCTTGCATGTTTTAAATCCGATTATAAATCATAGATTTAATATAAAGGAATTTTTTGTTCTATTAATTATAAACTCAGATAAGTAAAACAACATAGAGACTTACAATTACCACAATTAATTTTCGATATGGCAACATATACTCACAACCCTTATTTAACACAATGTCAATCAACTCTTCTGATGGCGCTTCTTTGTATGTTAGCACCTATTTGAAGACATTCAAGGATGGTTGTTGTAAAACAATTAAAAATATACAAAAATGAAACCTTGAGTTGTTATAAGGAAATATTAACAATAACTCACAAACTTTGAAATCAACATTTTTCTACCTTATCATCTTGTTTTATGTGTTGAATGAGTTCCATTTTGTTTTCTTTTCTACAAGAAAATACTTGAAAATTAATATTTAATGATAAAAAAAATTATATGTACAAAGTCAATCATGATTACAAACATTTGAAACATGTTGTTGTTGAGATGATTCCTCCTTGATGCAATTATGTCAATTTCTTTGACATTCTCCTTATACACTTTTTTGGACATTCCTACTGGCATGTTTCGCATATCAGTGCGTTGATCATTTGGGATTTTCATAATCTTCCTGAAAAAAGTAATAAACTATTTTTATAATGATATATGAAAACTAAATATCATAAAATCGATATTAATAAATGAATGGTTTTAGTAATATATACATATAATTCTAGAAAATAATTTTATATAATTAGGAATATTACCTTTTGAATTATTATTTTTTGTTGTTGTATGTTTTTTCTATTGCAAGTCTGACATGTCTCATTGACCATTACTCTGGAAATGCTTCTCGTAGTTTAGATATAATTTGGTTCTTAGAACCATTGGATTGAGCTTGTATTGTAAGTGGAAAGTACGTCTATACATTCATTCCACTAGATCCCTCATAGTTCTGTAAAGAAATTCCCCCTTTCCTTAACTTCCAACACCACTCCACATGAACTAAGGACAAATTCATAGTCATTTACATGTTCTATAGTTTTTATTTTCTTAGAACGACATTGATCTTTTCCTTTTTTGTTGCTCTTTGTAGAACATTAAACATGTATGAATTAATAGATTGTTTAAAACATGTTATCTAATTTTATTAAGTATATTATTAATGAAAAAAAAAAAAAAAACTAACTCATATTGAATAGTATTTTTTCATTCACCTGATTCATCATTCTGCAATTTTTCTATCAAGATTTAATGCTCTTCTGCACTTAGATTAGAAATAATCTTTACAACCTTGTTCATTATGTGGCTCTACATAACACACACCAACCAATACATATTAGTTAAACATACATATAGTTCAAACATATAAATTTTGGTAAAGAATTTACAAAAAACTTGTCTTCTCTGCTTTTTTTATGTATTATCATTGTGTCAATTAGTATTCTTGTTCCTTAATACCTTCTGAGACATTTTTTATGAATATACAACTTGTATCATTCAAAACAAAAGCCATTAAATATATTTTACAAATAAATCAAATAATTTTCAGCCAAAATAAGCTCTGGTAACTAGTGTGTTTCTCTGAATCAACATACCAATGTGTTTATAACATTAAATGTGTCGTGCGTTTAATTATTCACATCGTCATGATAAATTAATTTTTAAAAATAATTTTAAATTATGACGGTGTGATTTGTAACGCTAAACTCATTGTAATGATTTAACGGTGATATTTAGAAATGGCACGTCGGTGTGTTATATTACACCGGAAGAAACGATGAACAGACAGGACAGAATCGAAAGTATTATAATATATCGACGTGTTTTATTACACAAGGAGCATCAGTGCGCTATATTACATATGGTGTATTGCGGAACACATAGCAGTTTTTTCATAAAAAATAGAGAGGGCCAAGAGGGTTTGAATCTAATTCAATAAGTGATTTCCCTACTTTACATGTCAAACACCCTATATATAGTAAGTACACAAACCCATTAAATCTAAAATGCTTAAATTGAAAAACTTTAATGTGAAATGGTAGAGGAAGTTAAACCTTAAGGTGAAATGTTGCCAAGGGTTTAAGGTAAGTATTGATTTTTAATATATATTTTTTCTGAATTTTAATTAAATTTAAATAGGAACAAAGATCATAAAAAAAGTTAATAGTAAAATCTATAGTAATTTTCTTATTTCCGAAGGCTTCTTATTTCAGCTTAAGGTGGATGAGGATCGGTTGACTTTTTAAAATTTTTTAATTGAGGGCCTAGATTAATTCTCAAGGGAGTATGGTCAACATATGCTTAATCTTAATGCTTATCAACATTGTATTAAAGAGTTAGGTTGCCACGTGCTCCCCGCCCACCAATGTCCTAGGGATTTGAGATTATTTTGATTATAATAAGTTCCTCCATGATAAGTTGCTCGTTATTATTTATAACATTCATTTATATATGAGAAAATTTTATTTAGAAAAATAAATTTAAAAAATTAAATGCGTACCAGGTGGCTCCCTACCCACCAATTTCCAAGGGATTTGAGATGATTCCAAGCCTAATAAGTTCCTCCGTGATAAGTTCCTCATTATTATTTATAAGTTAAAGTTGACCCATAACCTTTTTATACATGATTAATCATGTAAATGTGTGCATTAGTAAGGCATTCTTCGAGTTGCAATAGTTTTTTGGTTATATTTATGAAGACTTTGGCTATATCAACCACATTAATATTTTTAATGTGGTTGTACGAATTATACAAGGGTTTTAAATTTATTTTTTTCTGAATTGTGAATAAATCTAATAGAAACTGTAAAATATTTTAACAATAAAATTTAAGATTTTTGTTATACAAGATTTTGAGTGAATCACCATACCTTTCAACTTTTGATCTTTTGGCAAATCCAAAATACTTTGGAGCTCCACAATGCTCCGAGTATGTCTCTCTTGCAAATGATCTCTCTTTTAATTAAACCCTAACAGAAATTGTAAATTTTTGTATTAGTAAAATAAACAATGAATTTTTTTTTTACTATGTAGGTTTTTTAGTGAATGAGAATACCATTTAGCTTCTAATAATCTGAATAGCTCAGTTTCTCCAAAGAATTTTGTTGTTGAACAGTGCTTTTGGTATGTCTCTCTTGCAAATCAATACCTTGAAAATATGTGTAAAATGATGAATAACTTTTTACTATTTAAAAGACTTTACGAAATTAGATTTCAAAATATCAATTGCCGCTCATTTTTTATTAAATATATATATATATATATATATATATTCAATTTCTTCGCACATTGATGCGTTCAATAATCAAGCGCATTGGTTCATATAAAAAACTAGTGCACGGATATTATCGGGGTGCCAAATTGTTTCAACACACTAACATGATACATTTTTTTTTCAAAATCCCGAAATGGTGCGATTAATCTTTTTAACGCAATGGTGTGGTTTCTATTTATAATCATTGATGCTCTAATTGTTATAAGATCACCGAGTTGGTTGAATTCATTTTTATTTTTAAAGTCCAGAAATAGGTGCATAGCGGTGCCTTTTTTCTAAATGCATCGATGGATTTGTGTAGAAGAGAAATAATATGATAACATATTTTTTCTTGGAATGACAGAAACCCGATGCAGGTATTATTTAAATGCCCCAGTGTTATTATTTTCTTAAATGCATCAGTGTGCATTGTTCTGATAAGCGCACCAATTGGGTTTAAAAGCTATTTGAAATTTTAATTACAGTAGTTCATAGTATACATTTTTTGCTTAAAGTCGCCTTATTCTTGAAAATGGTATGAAAACTATATTGAAATTTAGATTGTTGCTATATTGTTCTCGAAATTAATTTTAGATATACACACAAACTTTTATATCTGATTTTTCTCAAATTCAAGGACAAAATCTCAATAATATCAAATGGCTAATTCTTCAAATTCCAACGCGTTCCATATTGTTGATCAAAATCTTTCAGAGAGTTCTCCCTTTCCATCTCCAGTAAGTTAAGATTTTAATTATATTTTGATTATCTAATTTATTTTATTTTTTTTCATCCATGTCAATTTGAATAAAAATGTATCCAAATTTGTAGGATCATGATTGAGATTCAAGTTCGGATGTAGAAAATTTTCCTCCCTTTCAAAACATCAGAAGCTCTTATCAAGAGCAGCATATCGCAAGTAGTTTGTAGATGAAAATGGATGGTTTCTTCACCCTGCCAATTGGAACATGGCATCTTCCAACTGCAATATTGGATCAATGATGGTAATAATTGTTTGGTATAATGTGATTTCAACAAACCAATTGCATTAACGTGCTTACTAATATCATTGATAATGTACTAATGACGTTCAATATTTTTTGAAATTATAAGGATTCTAGTGATGATAAGCAACCCACCTACCATCTTTCGGCTACAATGTCAACTCGAGAGAAGGTTGCATTAAGAGCAAGACTTAGAGAGGAAGCATACAAAAAATGGTTAAATCAACCACCTCTTCAATTCCCACTACGTCCAAATTCACAAATTAGGAATGACTATAGCAATAGTAGTTCTTTATCACAAATTGGCAATGGAAGCAATCAAATAGAGGTTGGTATGGATGATTACCTATGGGATACGACTTCCACAGAGGCAATGTTGTTAGATGCATTCCAGAATCATGAGCTAGGGTATGATGCTCATATCATTGATACCTTATTTGAAAGCCTGAAATCTACTTCGACCACCCCTCTCTTTAGACTAGTGGCAAGTCAAAGTCTAGGCAACTAGGGAAAACAATGTTGTTCTACGACGTGAAAGAAAATTCTGGGATTTTGAATGCATGTTTCTCAGCAATATTGAGGTAATTGACCTACATGATCGATCAAGTTCGTTATATTTTGTCACACAATCAAAATTAAAAATGGTTGATTTTATGAATGTTAAATATTGACATTGTAAAATTATATTCCCCACCAACTACAGGATATTCAAAGATAAGGTTGTTCCTAGTGATAATGTCTTGTTGGGTAGTTGCGAAGAGGCAAAGAAGTTGTTGAAAATGTTGGGTGTTGAGTACATATCATAGCATGTATGTTGGAATGATAGTATTCTGTATAGAGGAGAATATGCAAACAAAGAGATATGTCGAAAATGTGGGCATGACAAGTACCATAATTCAAAAAAAAAAACGGGTAAATCACATGGTCCTCCTCATAAGATAATGAGGCACATGCATATAATCCCAACAATTCAAAGAATCTTTCATTGCAAAGAATTAGTTATGTTTCATGGATGGCAAGCCTCACATAGAAGTGAATCGGGAGTTATGTGAATCCAAACAGATTAAATAGCCATGAACCGTATAGAAGATACATGGCCTAAAAAATTCAAGGATGAAATACGAAGTCTACGACTCAACGTAGCCATGGATGGTATCAACCCGTATTCCCTCCAAAACACCAACTATTTTGTTTGGTATGTAGTGATCAATAACAATATTCTCTCATGGTTGTCCATGAATAATGAATATCTTATGTTGGATCTCATAGTCTTTGGTAGAAGACAAGTGAATAATATGGATGTATCAAGACCCATCGTAACAGAGAGGGGTTTTACGTTGTACAGCATATGTGCTTACATGATACATGACTATCCAGGCTTAGGAGTTTGCTCTGGTAAATTACATTCTTATTGATTTATTTAGTAGCAATATTGTTTCGCATATTAATTTAATTCGCTACAATTGTTCCAATCTTCATGGTCACTAACGTTTCAGCCTGTATATCATAATTTCACCGGTCTTGTAACAAAAGGGTATCATGGATGTAAATGTTGTGGACCTTCTCTGAAGGCTAGGTGGTCCGACCACCTACGAAATCCAGTGTATGACTACTCCAAGGTATTCCTCCCAGAAGAACACCCCTTACAAAAGATAAGCATTCGCTTTCAATGATAAATCATAAAGAACTCAAATGCTTGTAATAATGACACCAATTGAATGGCTTAGAGCATATGAGAGAAGGAGAAGAAGAAAGATTTTGTATAAATGTTTGATTCAAATGGGAAGCCTATGTTCGATGATCTAGAATTCTTCAACACCTATGTTGAGAAATTGCCCACTGGGATGAAAAATAAATTTGTCTTTTATGAGCTCCCATATTGGGAGCATCTTAAGATTTCCCACTTACTAGATCCCATGCATATATTTAAAAATGTTTCATATTCTTTATGGAGGCACATATCATCGAAATAAAGTGACACATTAGCTCTTAGGAGATATCTTATTTCTTCAAAAACTAAAAAGAAACATTGGCCAAGACAAGAAAGTAGAGGAGAAGTTGGTCCCTCTTGGTATTTCAAAGAAGGTGATGGCCCATGGATTTTAAAGAAAGATGATATTTCTTTGGCAAAGTTATAATGAGTGTGAGGGTGCCTTCTTTATATGGATCTTCACTACGGCGTTGCTTCACTGTGGAAAACCATTTTTTGGGGTTGAAATCGCATGACCATTTGAACCTTCTAAGAGTACGTATGTCAAAAACATGAATTTTTTATTTTTTTTATTTTTATGTAGTGGGATATTTTATAATAAGTTTTTGTATAATGTACTATTTATTATGCGGTGTCATTATCATTTTCTCATGCATGGGTGTGTGAACCATGACTTCCCCCAAGACCTACGACGTGCCGTATCTAAATTGTCTGCATTTGTACGTCAGATCACATCAAAGGAGATTCATATCTCTAGCATACCACTGGAGCATAAAGAGATAGTTGAGATTGTTTGTATGTTTGAGAAGGAACTGTCGATGAGTTTCATGGACTTGTAGGTTCATCTTCTAATTCACCTGGTAGATGAGGTTGAAATAGTTGGGGTCGTTTCTTGTCATTGGATGTTCTTCTTGGAGAGGCACATGAAGAAAATGAAAGGTTTTGTTCAACAAAGGGAAAAACATGAGGGTTCTATGGCATACGGGTATATATTGTATAAGCCTTTCTATTATGCCAATGAGTACATCAAGCAGATTGACAACACACTAGGTGCAGTGATTTGGGACGAAGAAAGGGATGAAGACAAAAGAGAAGGGAAGCTTATTGAAATGAATGGAAAGAGGCGCATGATAAAGAGTAAGTGCAGGCTTATCATTTGTCAAATTACTACATAGTAACTATTCACATTGAACTTCATATTTTTTTATCTCATACCGCACTATATATAAATATATATATATATATATATATATATATATATATATATATATATTATATATATATTGGTTTTATTCATAGTGAATTCATAAATTGAAGCCATCAACAAATTCATTCTTTACAATATGGAAGCAACACAATTGTGGGTCGCATTGTACGAAGAGAAGTGGAGGAAATGGAACAGTGACAAGAAAGAATTCAAACGATTGAATGGTAAAAGTGTGTCTTATCCTGATAATTTAAAAGTAAATATGCCAATGACATGCCCTAACAATTGGGTTGTTGATAAAGTTGGAGAGAAATATGGTGCATCTAGTTGTTACCCACGTATTGAAGAGGATGCAGTAAACATAGGGATTGAGTACAATAACTCGGTAATTATATTCTCTTTCTGTACAATTTCAACTTCATATTGCACCGTTTAATTGTAACATCTATATATATTTTATATTTTTAATTATGGTCGGGTTATTAGACATATGACACTGTGGATTTTTCACTTTTCTATAGGTTCATTTGTTCCCATCTATGTAGGCATATGAACATCAATTTCGCACAGAGGATGTCGATGATGGATGCATGACACAAGATTGTGGAGTGGAAATCGAGTTCGACCAATCTAGTCATGCTAGCCACCGCGATCAAAACCTAATGCAGGGGACATTAGGTTATGTTGAAAAGATACAAGAGATCATTCAAGTGGAATTCTCTTCATTCCAATGTGTTATTTTTAGGTGCAAGTGGTGGGACACCTTTGATCATAATAATGTAAAGGAAGATTGTGACAGTGGTATGATACCTATCAACTTTAGAAATATGTGGCATGAAGCTAGGGAGCCTTATGTTTTTCCAAAACACTACAACCAGGTGTTTTTTTACCCAAAGGTGTTGGATAGGGATTGGTGGTTCATATTAAGGCACAACCCTAGATCAAAACATATTTTCGAGAAAAATAATGTACTTGTGTTATTTCATCATTTATACTATTGTTGTATGTTTTTGTTTTCCTTATTTCATTAATTATATTTTTTTATTCATCTTGTTGGCAATTTATAATATAATTGGTAAGAGTCGCAAATATTTTCAATGGTAATAATAAGTGATAAGGCTACATAATAAGTTGTTGTGTGTGATAGATTATTAAAATGTATCCTGCTCAAAATGATCATTGAAGGTCACGAGCCCAAGCCATATACATCATGTCATTAGAAGTCACAAGCCTAAGACATATACATCACATCGCCAGTTTGAAGGACATCAATTGTACAATACGGTGATGGCATGAAAGGCACTCTTACAATTTTTCACAGTGTTTGTTGTGTGACTAATAAGACCCATGAAACCCTAATCTGATATATTTTCTTGGTACCACTGCCTTCTCATTTCACTCTTATTTTACTATTTGAACGGGCAAAATTTAATAAAGTATAAAATTTTCATAGTTCCATTTCTGAAATCCATGGTGTCATGGCGGTTTGTAGTAGGGACCTTTGAGATCTAAGTAAGACACCTGGAGTGTGCATTGTAGAAAAAAAATTATGTGTTATCCCTCTCTTTGGCCTCCCATGGTCAAACCATATTGTATGGGTCCACCATTTTCTCCTGCTCCTATTGTTTCTCCCTCTGTTGATGTCTCTGTTACATGGTTGACATATAAAATTCATCAGCCTCATACATAAAAAAACATTTTTTTATTAAATAAAAAATGTATTTATAAATATGGAAACATTAACTTTCACTATATATATATATATATATATATATATATATATAATATATATATATATTATATATATATATATATATATATAATATATATATATATAATATATATATCGGTGCGCCAAAAAACATAGTCATGCACCGGCGATAGTGTGCTTTCAAAGGCAACCACACTGTCAACAATGCGCACACATGTATTACGCACGGATGTTGGTTTACAAGTTTAAATTTCCATAGCGGTGCGTCACACTTAAGCAACGCTGCGCACGTATATCTTTTTCGCCCCGATGTGAGACTATCATATCAAGCGCACCGAATCTGTGATGGTGATTACGAAGCATTTGTTTGACTTTCAAATAGACTTGGTGATGCATTTTTCATTCCTATTTAGATTACGTAAAATAAATATCTAATTTTATGTATTTATAAGTAAATTATTTAAAGTAGACATGGCTTTATCATTGTGAACATAATGTAACATTAGCTAGGAGAAACGTGAAAACATGAATTTTAATGACTATCTCGTAATAAGTTATATGTGGAAAAAATAATATTTTTTGAGTTATTCATTAAGAAATAATCAAATTTATTATTTGTCGAAAGCTTTAATCTAATAAAGTATCGTTTTGTATTATTTAATTCATATTATTATTAAAAATAGTTAAATTTAAACGAGTACAATAGCAAATAAAGAACCAAAATAGCGCCAAAATGTTATATCTTTATTACTCGAAAAAAGTTTGCTTGCCTCTTTACAGGAGAACTTCCAATAAAGAAGTCTCCAACTATAAGTAACTTCACAAGCCTTATTTTACATTTCTTGATCCTCATCTTTATAGAAAGAAAGTTTAAATTTAAATTGGTAAGAGTTGTTATAAATACTAAATTTAAATTGCTTGAAAATCTCATTACTTCAGTAATAAATTAAATTTTATAAAAATGGATTTTTTTACGTTATATTAAACCTAAATTAATTATATAAAAATATGTATGGCTTTAAATTTTTTAAATTTAACAATAGATCGAAATTTTATAAACTTAGCAATAGATTGAATTTTATAAGCCAATATTGAAATTAATTAAATTGTATTTTTTATTAATTTATTATTATTATTATTTTTATATTTAAAATTTGAACGAGTTACACATTTTCGTCTTATTAAAAACAAATTATTTTACCTTTAATTATTTTTTTATTATGAGTATTGAAATATTTTGCTAATTAAGTCATATTGAATATGAATAAACTATTTAATCAATAGAAAAATATTTTTCATAATTTTACAATCATAATTTAATAAACTATCTAACCAATAGAAAAATATTTATCATAATTTTACAATCATAGTTTAATAAACTATCTAACCAATAGAAAAATATTTATCATACTTTTACAATCATAGTTTCAGCCATACTGAACTTTGTAATTCATAAAAATGCCTTTGCATTTTTTTTAAAGTAGTTTTACATGCAATTTCATATATAAAAGTTTGACATAAGTTCACCAATACATAATCTATAATAAATATTATTTCATAAAAATAAACATCATGGTGATAACCATATAACAAACATAAACATCCTCTAAGATACACATTCGAATTCACTACCATCATCTAATTATATACACCTCTAGCACATACAAACGTCATTAGCTAGCACACAAATCTAATAATCTAACAAGGCATCATCATCGTGATCACATCTTAAAAAACACAAATATTGTAATCTAACATCATCACCACACACATTTCTTGATCCTCATCTTTAGGGAGAGAAAATTTAAATTTAAATTCGTAAGAGTTGTTATAAATATTAAATTTAAATTGTTAGAAAATCTCATAACTTTAGTAATAAATTAAATTTTAACAAATATAAAATTTTTAAGTTATATTAAATCTAAATTAATTATTAAAAAATATGACTTAAGTTTTTTAAATTGAACAATAGATTGAATTTTTATAAACCAATATTGAATTGGTTAAATTGTATTTCTGATTAATTTATTATTATTATATTTTATATTAAAATTGAATGGGTTACACATTTTCGTCTTATTAAGAACTAACTAAATTATTTTACCTTTAATTATATTTTCCTTGTGAGTATTGAAATATTTTAATAATTAAGTTAGATTGAATATGAATGAACTATCTAAGCAATCGAAAAATATTTATCATAATTTTACAGTCACAGTTTCAACCATACTAAACTTTGTAATTTATAAAAATATCTTTGCATTTTTTTAAAGTAAGTTGTTTTGCATGCAATTTCATATATATAATTTTGATATAAGCTCGCCAATACATAATCTATAATAAATATTATTTCATAAAAATAAACATCATGATGATAACCATCTAACAAACATAAACATCATCTAAGATACACATTCAAATTCACTATTATCATCTAACTATATACACCTCTAGCACATATAAATGTCATTAGCTAGCACACATCTCTAATAATCTAACAGGGCATCATCATCGTGATCGCATCTAATAAAACACAAACATTGTAAACTAGCATCATAACCACACACATCTTCAAATTAATATACATCTCATGCCAAATAACTGCTATTACATACACATCTACCTAAAACTACATTAAATGAACATATCTAACATGACCTAATAATATACACATCAACACCAACATATAAATTAAATACATAAACATGAACAGAAGAAATGCACCTTATATATATACATCAACACCAACATATAAATTAAGTACATAAACACAAACATGAGTAGAAGAAATTTCTTATGTTCATGTTTATGTACTTAATTTAGATGTTGGTGTTGATGTGTATATTATTAGGTCTTCTGTTCATGTTTATGTATTTAATTTATATGTTGGTGTTGATGTGTATATTATTAGGTCATGTTTTATATATATATATATAAAGGATAAAGTGCATTTCTTCTGTTCATGTTTATGTACTTAATTTTATATGTTGGTGTTTTGATGTGTATATTATTAGGTCATTATATATATATATATATATATATATATATATGATCAAGTCAAATAACTACAATCAAATCTCTAATACAACAAACATAGTAGTGCGCACCTAGTCTGTAGTAGAAGACGATGGATGGTCAATTATTGCCTCAACGTTTGTCGAACTCTGAGGTGGAGGAGGTATTGGTTGGTCTGTAGCATAAGATGATGGATGGTCAACTGTTGTCTCAATGTGGTCTGGGGAACTCTGAGGTGGAGGAGGAGGTGGTTGGTTTGCTCTGTCAGGAGAAACATGAGGCACATCCACTAGCTTTGGCATCTTGTCATCATGCGACTAAGGAGGTGTACTACCAGATGGATCAATGAAACCCTAACAACCATGATCTGATGGGGTTGTACTACCAGAAGCATCATGATCACCACCCTCATCATCATCATCACCACCCTCATCATCTGATGTATATGTCATTGCATGACCTGCATCCCTCATTGTTGTCAATACCCTACTAGCTCTGATGATATGTTGCGTAAGGGACATCATTTCACGCAAATAGTCCTTGTATAGACCCACGAACCTAGGATTCGCGATGATATCTCAAGCCCTCGCAAGGCAGACTCCTGCATTAATCAAATCTCTGGCTAATCTCTCGCAATAGTCCATCTGAACTCGCAGACTAGGCCTACAGCCCCAGAAGCCCATGCCCCCCTGAGCATGTGCCTCGCCCTCTTGGGCCTCGTCCGTCTCCTCATTTATTCTGATATCTGGTGGGGGAGGAGGCATGTCCCCATTGAATGTGTTGATGTCCACAAAATATATAGTACAGAAAAATAATTAAACAATTTAATAAAACATGTTAAAGAACGTGCTAAAATAAATTTTATTCTAATTCATTAAAACAATAAAATGAAACTAGATTAATTTAAAGAAAACACTAATATTACCTCTATCATCTTGAGGCTCATCTATTGTGAATAGAATGTTGGGACATTGTCTCCAATCAGTCCCTACATACGGAAACGCCAATGCAACAAATTCATAGTCATCTTCAGTGGCCAGTAGTGCTAGTGCCTTAGCGGAAATCCTGACCGAATACTACAACATGATTTTCTTGAGCATCATTTGCTCCCACATGTGCATTTGGACCTTAGTGATCAGCCTAGGATGGCAATGGTAAAATGTAGCCCTCATCTCTAGAAACCTCTCAAAAAATAAAAATAAAATCTCTGAAGCAAAAGGGGAGGTTACCCTCCCACATCTCAATGCACGGCACCTATCTATGGCCATACAAAATTTCCTCAAAAAAATGGCAAACCACCTGATACAACATGGTGCTGGAATAAAAGAATCGAAATAATACAAAAGAGGGCAACTAATGCATTTCCCATAACTACTAGATTATGCAATGGTGGTGAGTAATAATGAGAGGCACCTAACCTCTTCTGCAGCAAAAGAAGAAATACATATTTGTCCACCACACACCTGAAAATCTATTGGATGTAATGCATGAGGCCCTACATATCTCTGAGTGTAGGCAAGTTGAGTCTCAACTACAACCCCATGGAGGACGTCAATTTAATGGGTAAAGTCATCCTCTCTCTTAGATAGGGCAGTGATAAAGTATATGTCCTCCTCAGATGACCTATACCACGCCCCATGACCAACATGGAAAGCCTGCTCCTAAAAACTCCATTGGCGGATCAAATGAGCCAAAAAGACAGAGTGAGATTTTAGGGATGTAGCCTCCTCATAGTACTTGAGGAGGCCTACATCCCTTAAGAGCGCTTGGGTCACTGCAATAATTGGGTGAGGGTATAAATCCCTCTCCCTCTCTCTAGCCTCCCATGGTCAAACCATATTGTATGGGTCCACCTACTACTCTTGCTCCTGCTTCTACTCCCTCTGTTGACGTCTCTCCTACATGATTGACATATAAAATACATCAACCTCATATATAAAATAAAATAAAATAATTATTAAATGAAACGTGTATTTATAAATATGGAAACACACACACACACACATACATACATACATACATACATACATACATACATACATATATAATATATATAATATATATAATATATATATATATAGATAGATATCGGTGGCTCAAAACATACCAGACCACGCACCGGCTCTTGGTGCCACTTACAAATATCACTGCACCAATGTTGGTGCTCACATAAGTATGACACACCATTGTTGGCTCACAAATTTACATTTTCTTAGCGATGCGTCCCACTTATGCACTGGTGTGCATGTATAACCTATCTTCACCGGCACAAAACATTCAAGTTATAGACCACATCGATCTATAGCTATATTTTTAAATATTATTTTTGTGGTGGGTTTGCTAAATCTAAACGCATCATGTGTAATGCATCATCATACAATTTTATTGCTTTCCCGGTGCATTTTAATTTACTAAACACACTAAAAAATCACAGTGCATTATGTGCACCCTATGGACATTTGGTCATCGGAGAGACATTATGGACACATAATGGAGAAAAATAAATTTTAGCATGGTTTCAAAAAATTGGAAAGTCAGACAGAGAGCATGGTACGAAAGGATGTTGAGAAAGAGAAGCACCAACGTCAAGGTGCTTGCATGAGGCAAGAGTGGCACCAGTGCTTTAGAGCTCTCCAGCACTACAGATGATAAAAATGAAATTTATGGTCGGTAGGTCATTTTTTATTTAACCCTCATCCAATGTGTTTCGCTAATCGCACCAATGCGGTATATATCCAAGAGCACGAAAATTTTTTTAATTTAAAAATATATCGTGTTTCTTTTCTTGAGACGCATTGAGGCACTCTAATATAGGTACCGCACCAATGTTTTGTTTGACTATAGAATCGCTATATTTTTAAAAAATAAAAATTGCTTAGCAATGCTCTTTACTAGATGCCCAAAGGAATTTTAATACATCTACCGCACAGATGCATTAGCACCACATTTTTCCAAAATTTAAAAACTATGACGACGCTCCTTCGTGGTATGCGTCGGGGCATTTTGATACATGAATAGATATGGTGCTCTCTATTATTCAGGCATCGGGGCATTGTATTATTTAGCGTGCCCTGTTTTTTAAATTTCTAAAAATTAAATTTTCCATGGTGCACCATGTTCTCTGCGACACCATTGCATGTATGTATGGTAAAGTGCTAGTGGTTTTATAGATTATAGACCATCCAAAAAACATCTCCCCACCTACTTCCGCTACAAACGGATTTTTGGGATATTTTTATAGGGGCTTCCGCAAAAAAAAACATTCACTAAAAGGTCTTTTCCTTGTAGTGAAGACCAAGAAACTGAACCCATACCAGCACAACATCTTAGCACTCCTTGATCCAGGTGGATATTGGAGGCCACCCACCTATTCCACCTAGACCCTCTAATCGGTTTCATATGTTTCCTTGTTTATTTCAACATTTACTATTCTTAGTAGTTTTTTGGGTCTTGGACTTCCGGAACAATTTTGACCCCCGAAATGGCATTTTTTTGAGGTCCGTTGCAGGACCATGGCCACAAGTAGGGGCCTAAGTAAAAACCTATAGTACTTAGAGAGACATTTCCAACAAGGTATTTTATGTGCCAAACAGAGATAATATGACCAAGTTACGACCCCAGGAAGTTGGCAACTTGGTTGCCCAACTAACCCCAACGAGGCCCACAAAATCTTGGTGTTACATCTCCTGGGGTTAGGGTTTTGGTTGTTTAGGGTTTTCTCATGTTTTTCAATAATGAATAGGCCCTTGAGCCTCATTGTAACACAGTTCATTTGGCATGTATCCGCCACATCTCTTCTTAAAGATAAGCTACCATCACCTAAGCTATCTTATTTCCATTTTGTTTGTAAGCATAGTTTAGTATTTTTCTATTAATGAAATGAAGTCTTTTTATGTTGCATCTCTCTCTTTATGATTATATTTGTAATATTTTGTGTTCCTATTTAAGTTTGGAGCAGTGGTATAAAAGTAGTCTTCTCTTTCTCTGTTTTCCTTTGCATGTCCCCGATGAGGTCAGGGTATAAGGAGTTAGGGCTCGTTCTGGTTGAATCGTTGCAAGAATAGCCTCGCAAACCACAATGATCTCCCATGGAAAAAGAAAATAAAGACGATGGGGTAGGAGATCCTTTCAAAATCTTGCTTGAGGAATCCCTCGAGCAAGAAGGAATGAGATGGTAGATAACTTTGCCCACATCCTTCGACGGCTACCCACAAGCGACGCATCTTCATCCAACAGCCACTCTTCAAGCACCACTCCTTTTAAGGTACAAGTTAACTTTGATATTCCCATATTTGAGGGCCTGATAGATGCAGACATTGTAGATAAATGGTTAAATCTGTTGGAAGGATATTTTTCAGTTCATGACTTTTCCAATCGATAAAAGATTATTTTTGCACTTCTCAAAGCCACCCCACACGTCAAGGACTGGTGGGAAACCTACTGTGAACAAAAGGATGAGAGTGAACCCTCGATGTTTTCAGCTACACCCACTTGGGATTCTTTCCGAGACACCATCAATGGACAATATTACCCTGTCAAGAGCTTTGAAGATAAATACATAAAGTGGACCACGCTACGATAAGAAAGGGACCAAGATGTGTCGAAGTTCACAAATATTTTCCATACCCTTCGCACGAAGCTAGGTATCAAGGATACTAAGCAACATTTCGTACTCAAGTACTGCAACTATCTACACAAGTACATCCAGGATGAGATGGAGTTCTTGGACATTTCATCGCTCGACACAGCTTACCGATTCGCTGTCAAGATTGAGCAAAAGTTTAAACAGAAGAAGCGGGACTTTGGATCTGTCAATCCAAAGCAAGGAAAAGGCACCCCCAAACCATATAGAAAAGGACAGAGCCAAGGAGGGGCTACCCAGGGAAGCTCATCGAAGCCACAAGCAAAGAACAACACCACGAAGACAAAGAAGGACACAGGAAAATGGTATGAGTTCCATAAGAGCTCGACCCACAACATAAGCGAGTGTCAAGGGTAAGTAGTTATTGGTGGTCAAGCTTGTTGCGTTTGTTTTATATTCTATCCATGACTACCCCATGTGCGGTAGCCCCCTTGTACATTGTGCCAGGTGCAGTAGGGGGGCAGTAGCCCCCCTACACGAGGTCTAGGGCAGCGTCGCGGGAAAAAAAAATTGGAACCTATATTATGTGGGCAGACCTACCTATGGTTTTGTGCATGGATTTAACACATGGTTTTGGGCATGATGGTTTTTTGTCCATGGTATTTTGTAGATCTGGTCAAGGGAATTAATGTTATGTTCTAACCCAAGGTTAATGGATTGGTGTTTATGGATGCCTTAGCATGTATATATATGTATTGTAACATTGAAAGGAATATAATGAAAAATCAATCTGGTAACCCTGGTTTTGGGATCCAAGGGAAAATATTTGTGTATATTTGTTTTATGTTTTATGCTCTCACCATTGTTTATTTTATGTTTTTAGAATTTGTATGCAGGTAATTTTTGTATGGGGTTAAAACCTATAAAGTTGAAGGCCTCTGAATCAGACGCATGTTCTGACTTTGAATCGGAATTTGAAAAGGGGAATGGCAAAGGGAAGAAAAGCATTGATGCGGAGCCCAGTGCCACCGTGGCCACCACTAAGATCCAGAAGGTTGAGCTTGAAGATCCAAAGGAGGGGGAATGCCTCTTCCACTCACAAATTTGGGTGAAGGGTTCTCCGTTGCAGTTCATTGTCGACAGCGAGAGCCAAAAGAACATCATTTCAGCAGAGGTCGTGAAGTGGTTGGGCCTAAAGACTACAACACATCCACAGTGTTATGGAACCAACTCACAAAAAGAAAGAAAAGATAGTTGAACGCCTTAGAATTCAGCCTCTTTAAGGGGGGCAACCTCCTTTACATTACACAAATTAACAATTCTTGGATGATTCAAATGACAAAACCTCCTTTCTATATATAGGAGTCTAAGGAGTCACAATATAACCCAACCGACCT
>APFE031162675.1:10812-21028 GCA_000404065.3 Pinus taeda | reverse complement strand
AATGGTAAAAAATGTCATTTCTTGTCCGATGCATATTTATCATGTGCATCAGTGTTCTTGTTTACTTTGGAGTATTGTTATACATTTTTATATTTTTAAAATTAAAAATAGTATTTTATACTAATAAAATTCATTGGCAAGGAGGTAGGAGCATGAGGGGTTATCTTTCACCCCGACAAAGAAAGGGAGATCCAGTTTGCTTGGGAACTAAGTGTTTCCAACAACAAGGCTGAATATTTAGCTTTGTGGCAAGGATTAGAGTTGGCTCTCTCTAAGGGAATTCACCATCTGATGGTTTTTTGGCAATTCGATGATTGTTATTCAGTAGGTGAGTAAAGTAAAAGGAAATGTTGAGCAGATCTTAACCCGTATTATGTTGGGTATGGAGCCTGATTATCTTCTTTATTCAAAGGTATCGCCGCATTGGAGACCAGTTCGTAATGGGAAGGAAATGCCACCCATTTTTTCGCCTCTAGGGGGTGACGATGATTTCTAGAGCACCTCCCCCACCCCCCAAAGCTAAAAATAGATGTAAAATTGCCTTGTAAAATATGTAATTTCATAGTCAATCTAAGCTGTTCATTAGGCGGATGATTTGACAGTAGAAGTTATGTTTAATTTAAGGTTTTTTGCACTAGAAGGCAACCCCTCACTATATATGAGGGAATTATATTGCGGCTAGATATGTATGTGTATTCTAAGCGAGAAAGAGGGAGGAGATTGTGTGAGAGCGAAGAGGGAATTACATCGGATCTGCTGTAGGTTGTATCTCTTTATTTTGCTAGATAATATAAAAGGAAGGACTGGATGTTCTCTGTGGACATAGCCCAAATTGGGTGAACCACGTATATCTGTGTCTCTCTTGTTTTATGCATTTTCTTTGTTTATATTTTTGCAATATTTTATGTGTTTCATTCCTCTGTAATATATAATTTTTTAACAACTAGTATCGGAGATAAAGGTCTATTTGGTTGATAAACTCACAGGAGAGAATGGTTCATGGTTCGAGTGGAAGAAATGGTAGAAGATGGTAGGTTTAGCGTCTAAAATTTTAACAGTCGAAACTACCAGTTGTGGAAGATGCAGATGGAAGATTATGTGTATTAGAAAGATCTATACCTACCATTGAGCGGAAGACAAAGAAGCCGACGAGTATGACAGACACAGAATGGGATATTATCAGCAGAAAGGCACTTAGAACAATATGGTTGTGCCTAGCAGCATTGCTAGCCTTTAATATTCAAAGGAAATGACAACATAGTGTTTAATGTCGGCATTGGCCAAATTATATGAAAAACCCTCGGCCTCAAATAAGGTATTTCTTATGAAGCATTTATTTAATATGAAGATGTAAGAAGGTGGATTTGTTACTGATCATTTAAAGTAATTTAATATGATTACCAGTCAGTTAAGTTTTGTAGGGGTAACTTTTGATGATGAAGTTAGGGATATGTTATTTCTGTGCTCGTTGCCATAAAATTGGAATGGTTCAGTTATGGCCATTAGTAACATTGTCTCTGGATCTAGTACTTTAAAGTTTGATGATGTTGTTGGTGCAATCCTTAGCAAGGATGTTAAAATTGGAAACTATGGCCAAACTCCATGTGGGTCATCTTATTTATGGAAATTGATATTTTTCTTGGATCCTTCTCATCGAGAGGTATAGGATTGGTCTAAATATCATCTAATTCTGATAAGTGTTCATGGAGATATGAATTTATTTGTGTTATGGGACAACTCGTCAAGGTTGGCCAACAACCAAATAACCCCCTCATGTGCTCAACGTTTTAGTATAAAAGGAGATGACTTGAGAGTCATTTCACACACACTTCACTCTTGATTTCTCTCCACTCGATTCGGGTTTTAGTGGAAGAGAAATCTAGGAGAGGAAGCCCTAATGGAGATCAGATCTCAACCATGGAAGGAACCTCTAAAGAAGCCCTAACATTGTCCTAAAGAATGCCTAGACACGGTACTAAGGAAACCCTAGACGTAGTCCTAAGGAAGCCCTAGACGATGTCCTAAGGAAGTCCTAGCCACTGTCCTAAGGAAGCCCTAGCTGCAGTCCTAGAATACCCTAGATGCAGTCATCTAAATGAGGTTTGTTCACACTAGGGTAGGCCACATTTCATAAGGGAAATTATGGGCCAGATTTGAGGACGGTTAGGGACTACTGTGTGCCCTAACCAGTCCCAGAAATTACAACAGTAATGAAGTGACAAACAACAGCGTTTGTATGGTGTGTTGGCAGCAAAAGAAAATGGGACAACCAGGTCACATTGTGCTGCAAACACAAATGGGATAGCAAGGTCACATGGTGCAGCAAAAGAAGATGGGACAGTAAGATCACATGGTGCTGCAAAAACAAATGGGATAGCAAGAAATAATAGGAGCAGCAGTCACTAACAGTGGGACAATAGTGTTAGGAATGTGACAGCGAGGTGACCCATGAAGTTTGAATGTGTTGGCATTATGATACAGGTATGATACAGGTGTTGTCCTTGATGGAAACTCACTCAGATGACAAATCATAGTGCAGCAGGTCAATAGCAAAGAATTAATTATCAGAAAGAGGTATACACAGGTTCACCGTAACAAAGGCGCGTATACATGTGAGTCAGCAGACCAAAAGGCACGTACATGTTGGAAAACTAAGTTTTGGTCCATGGTATTTGGTTCGAGGTATTGACCCCAGGTATTGGGTCCAAGGTATTGGTCCTACGTGGTTTTGGACCATGGTATTGAGAGAGGCCTAAACCTATATAAGGAGGATAAGATCATTAGGCCATGGTGTGCAAGTGTGCAAGTATTGAATATCTGATGAAGGGTGAGATCTAGTATGCAGGTTATGGGTTTGTGATGCTTTGCTTGATCTGAACTAAGGATGCACCTATGTGGATGATGATGGACGATGGATCGGGATCTTAAGGTTTGGAATGTATTATTATTATGTGGTTTGATCATGGATAGTCTAGATCTGAATTACTGACGCATATTTTATTTTATAAATGTTATGATCTGAGTATGAATGATGCCTGGCATAGATGCAAAGCTATGGGTAAATATTTGCAGATCTGTACGCGGGTTCGCTTTGGTAAAAGCACGTATACTCGCTGGTTCGGCTCATCAGAGTCGTGTATACAATATGAAGTATGATATTTGAAGTTGCAGTTGGATCTGGTTGTTGTTGTAGAGTTCTGGGTTCTGCGTTTTGTTCTGGTGACTGTGTTATGATGACAGTGTTCTGATTGGTTGATTCAGTTGTGGGTGATTCATAGATTGATGATGCAGATGTGGTTGATGGTTGTATTGCAATGGTGATTGATTCATGCTTCAATGTTGTTGATGGGTCCAGTATGAAAATTGGATGAAATGTGGCCTTCATATTATGATGTTGTGATCCAGGAGTATCCAGTATGAAAATTTATGAAAGGTGGTCCCTGGAGGAAGAGAGAAGGTTGTAGCCTTCTGTAGGTCGGCGCCTACGTACTGGTAAACATATCAGCTAGTACAAGAGCCAAGGGGTTAGAGATCCCTTCCAATAGCAGCTGGAAAACGAGAGAGGGTTGCAACCTTCTGTAGGCCAGAACCTACATACTAGTAAATATATCGGTTAGTACAAGAGCCAGGGGGTTGTAGCTCCCTTCTAATAGTAGCTAGAGAACAAGAGAAGGTTGTAGCCTTCTATAGGTGGGTGCCTGCGTATTGGTATGACTTTGCGTCAGTACAAGATTGTAAACAGGTTTTTCTTATATTAAAGGAAGACGGCAGTAGGTGGTTTTTGTCCCGCATTGGGTTTCCACCTTACATCATGGTGTTCATGTCTGTTTCTTATGTGTGATGATTCTTATCTATTTTAACTGCACTGTTACTGTTTATATGGTTAATGAAGTTCTAATGCACTAATTAAAGATCAACATATGATGGATTAACTAAATCATAAGTTTACTGGGATATAGCTAGTTTGCATTTAACCAGTTGCGTGTACCACGTGGTTCCCTTAAACTGAGTAGCGTATATGATCAGAGTATGAAATGAAAATTATATTGATTCCTATACTGATTCACCCCACACCCCCGTCCCCCCCCAGTATTTTCCAACAGAATGGCATATAGGGCAGAAGATGCATGGCAGCGTGATAGCAATGATGGCATGGTACAACAATGTTACAATGACGGCATGATAGCAGTGATGGCATGGTACAACAATGTTACAATGACAGCATGATAGCAGCAATATTACAATGGCATCATGATAGAAATGATGGCATGGTACAATAATGTTACAATGACAACATGATAGCAATGATGGCATGGTACAATAATGTTACAATGACAGCATGATAGCAGCAATGTTACAATGACAGCATGATAGCAGCAATGTTACAATGATGGCATGGTACAAGAATGTAACAATGGGTCAGCAGCAAAGGCATGCTTACAATGAAACAGCAGTATGGTAAGCAAGGTGCCTTAAGCACATGGTGGCAAGCATGGTGCAGCAAGCACATGGGACAATATGGCAAACATGGTGCAGAAATGGCACATGATGGTACATGATGCAGTACATCGATGGGTACAGTCATAATTGATGAAGCATGATGAGATGCAGCATAGTGATGGTGGGTGCAACACGGTGCAGCACAGTGAGGTGCAGCATGATGATGAGGAGAAACACAATGATAGGTGCAGCATGGTGATGGAGTAACCTGGGAGAATCAGTTGAAGCAGCATGTCTTCAATTGAGTTCATCTGCATCATGTATCATCTACTTAGAGATTATCTATGCTCTTATTTAGATAAGTCAGAGTGTTGACTTCTGTTGTAAATGTGTTATCTCTCTCTCTCTCTCTATTGAACTATTGAAGAACATAAAAGAAGAATTGATCAAGGGTTTCCCCACATTGAGGTTTGTCCCTATCGAGCACCACATCTTGTGTCCTCTTGTCTTGGCTTATCTTTTGCGATCTATGTTTATGTTCTATCTGCAATTTACTTTTATTTTTGATGTGATTGCTAATCTGGAAAGATATTGAGCTGACTGTGAAAATTGAAATAAATTTCTCTAAGCATAGAACATACCTAAAGTTTACATGGGATCGGAGCTGAGCTGAAGACAAATCCCAAGCAAGAGTGAAAGAGAAATCACCGAAGATAGTTGGGAAAGGACAAAAGGATCAATGCATTCCTCATCCCTCGTCAAATTCACCAAGGGTGAATCGAAGCAGAGAATATTATGGTGCAACAGAAGCTTTTGATGGCCTACCTAAAGATCACTTCATCGGGAAGTCTGGATCTAAGGGTGGAAGGAAAGGCAAATGCCTTGTTTGTAATAAGTTTAGCCATTATACAAAGGAGTGTCCGAATGGTAGGTACACATCACTTGATGATGATAACAATCATTCTAGGGACATCTTCAATGATCAGAGGAATGACAGGTAATGCATTTCATCAAGGAAATGACCGACTCTTCAAAGAAAACAAGGAACCCCATGTATGAAGAATCAAATGGTGTTTCTGATAAGATAAAGAAGTGTTATCTTGTATTGGCCCTCTCCTTTAGACTCTTTTGGAATTTGGCTTATTGATTGTAGTGCTTCAAGGCACTTCATCAGATAAAAGGGTGCTCTCTCTAATTTGGTAGAGATGGAAACAATCATGAGATTATACTTGGAGTCAATGCCATCTATCTCGGGAAGGGTGTAGGGAATATTACCCCTCAATTGGATGAGGGTAACTCGATTCATTTACGAGAATCTCTTAATGTACTTGATCGCAAGAAGAACGTGGTGTCCATCTCGGCAATGGAAATCAAAGGTTTCAGGGTGGCATTCATCAATGGAAAGGTACGTGTTTAAAAATAGAATTTTCAAAGATGCTTTTACTCATGGGTTCAAGATTGGAAATTTGTGTCAAGTTGCAGGATGGTTCACTGGGGACCATGTCAGTTGACACATCTCCTATATATAGCACCGAAGGTCTACTTTATGGGCATGGTAAAATTTAGGGGCGAAATTTAAAGGGTTTTGCATTTTAGACAGGAGAAATTTTTATAAAATGCCCTTTTCATATAGTTAGCCCAAGTTTTATTTAAAAAATAATTTTGTTTTTTTTTTTTGTTTTTAGCCCAAAATAAAAAAGGGCGGATAAACCTTGCGAAGCCTCATTTGACCCGATTCGCCTGGCTTGGGAGATTTTATTCCCTTAAAATCGCTAAATCTTCTGATTTACAGTGTTAAATTCATTTGTAATCGCCCCGTTTTTGGTTTTCCTGGTTTCGGAGTGGTTTGGGACGTTTGATTTGGTCCTGGGAGGTGGTTTGGGAGGTTCGATTTGGTCCCAATCAACCTAATTTTTTGGTTTTCAAATGTAGGGAAATGGCGAACAACTCCCTGTTTTCAAATCGGTTTTCATGGTGTATAAATTTGCTAGTTTTGGTCCTTGGATTTCTTAATTCACAAATCCGACTCTTTCCAACGGGGCTGAGGGATAGTTAGAGGGCATCCATGAAGTTTGAACAAAGCTAAAATATGGAAATCCATTCTTGTGAAGAACATTAACCTAAGGAAGGAGCAGCAGAATCTCAAGGATAACATGAGCTCAAAGAGGACAAAAGGAAGTTCGTTCTGTGCATGTGAAGAGGCTGAAGTCTGTCCAGAAGCAAGGCCAAAGTTTTGTTTCTTTTCTGATCTCTAGAAGGATTTGTTTATAGGTAGAAATAAGCCCACTGAAATTCCGCCTATGGTGTATTTTGTTCTATGTCAAAAGGGGTGGGCCAAAGCCCTAGAAAGTGGCCTAACAGCCTCATATCTGCCCATTGTAGGAAGCCAAAAGGCCTCAGGACCTGCGCAAGAGTTTGTGGGGGGCTTGAAGCCCTAGAGGAGGCCAAAAAAGACCTCATACCTTGACCAACAGCAGGTGAAGTGCCTTAAATAGAGAGCACGCCAGAGAGAAATAAGCCTCATATGGACCAGGGTGTACATTTTGTGTAGAATCGTCCATTTCTTGGCTACTCGTTGCAACCAGTGCCAGGGTATACATTTTGTGTGGAATCCTGCATTTCTTGGCAATTTGTGAATCGGAATCTGAAGGGGTTTGGCATTCCAAGTAAGTCGCACCCTTGTTCTTGTTCTTGTTCTTGTTTGTTTGCAAGTGCCATTTAATTCACAGATCAATATTAGTGTTCCATTCTTTTGTTCTAGAAATATATATGAACACAGAGACGCCATTTATGGATTGATTATGGATTCAAACCAATTACAATGCCAATTTCCTAAATTACAAGCTTGTCTCAAAAATTAATTCACGTTGTCAACTTAACTTCTTTTTGCTTAGTTTTAGTCTACTTTCTCTGCTCTCACCTAAGAGACCCTGGTTTGGTTCTCTATGTCCTAGCAGTGGGATTTCGTTGTCAAACAAAAAGTGTATGACTCTAGCTGTATATGTTCTTGCACCAAACCAGGACGACCATTCAAAGTGTATGACTCTAGCTGTCTAAAAATTTTCAAGGACACCCAATTCATGTCAAAGGAAAGGCACACGCAGTTTGACAATCACTAAGGAAAATGTATAGACTATGTTTTTTCTATTTTCAATATTGCATCATTGTTCAATTTTAATCAACATGACCACCAAAGGCTGATCCTCTAGGTGTTCAAACATTCAACGTTGCAAGATCAAGGAGATAACGTCCAGTTCACATGAATGCATTATTGTTGGGTTATTGAATGTGAGGTAAATGAAAGAATCTAAGATGGAGGAGGCACATGTAGAGTTGTCCTCCTCTATTCTACATCTCTTTATTTCAAAAATGATGCAGGGTATTAAGAGCCATGGAGTCCAGAAATAATTGCAGGAAACTCCAAGTATTAAGTTATATCTTAGGATAAGAAGAGTTGGTCTCTAGATCTGCATTTGTTCATGGATTTATTCAGGTTTAGGGAGGCACGTTGTAACATATTGCAGGAAGAGGATTGTAAAAACCAAAATTTCCATCTATGATTTCATTTGAAGTGCCTATTATAAAGATTCAGAATTTTAACCAGCCATCGTAGGCTTAAAAAATGATTGTAAAAAAAAAAAAAAAATCTCCTATGGATAGATGAGAAGTAGAAATTCACAATAATGTTGGATTTTAGTGTTTTCCATGCCCAAATTGTTGTTTCCCTTCATTGTGACCTTGTTCATCCACGGTATTCTACCTTCTTCATTGTTTGGGTATACATATGATCCAACTAGAGGACACCTTGAGGCTTGCTGATAGAGACTGGTGAATTAGTAGGATGAGGGAAAAGTATGATGGCAAGATAACTTGTTGTGAAAAGATCAAAATGTTTATATGGCAACACTGTAGAATTTGGAATTGTTGAGAAAGTAGTGATCACTTTTGTTCAAATAGACCTCGGTCACTATGATGATATGAATGATCAACAAAGAATACAAGGAAGAATATTAACAAGTAGAGTGTTCCAAAGTGAGGATAATTGTCAACAAATCGAAGATTATTTTGCTATTACATAACCTTTGGGAGCTAGTATAGTAAGATTAACTTTATCTACCAAATAAAGATTGTTGCAGTATACTTTTTAGATCATATATGAAGCAAGAGTTGTGGCAACAATTTAGGTGACAAGTCCAGAAATTGATGTGATAAATGTTTCTAGGCATTAGTTTAACAATTAGATGTTTCCCATATTTTCAAGCAACTGTTTAATCATCCAAATCCATCGATGATAGAGAATTTTAGGAGAAATCAACAGGTCAAAATTTACTCCAAATTTTGTGGACTAATGTGACAATCACATCCCAATTTACTTGGCACTAAATCAACATTTCCATATTTGCAAGACATAGTTGGAAGTATTAAAGACAAGTGGCATCTTTGAGGTTCTTTGCAACTATTTCGAGCCAACAATTTGCATCAACCTTCCAACCATTCAAGACTTTGCAACCGATTTCAGATTTGATTCTATTGACGGTTTAAGAACTATTTTTAATTTGTTATTTTATTATTGCAAAAGACATTTTTATTTTTTTTATTAAAAATAGGCCCTTGTAATTTGGCTTATTTATTCCAGTATATTGTAAGTGTGACGGGTTGGATTATGAAACAAGAAGACTACTGGCCAATTTTGGAAGGGGAGGGATTAACCTTTTGGGTTAAAAACCTAAAATGAAAAGTGTTGGAGCAATGCTTGATATCTTTGAAATTGAAATCATGAACGTCATTGAACTCGGAGAGGGAAAATTGATTTTTGAAAAGTGGATAACACATAATTAGTTGGAACGCCAAAGAAAAAGGAAAATACCCCCAACAAAGGAAGGAGACCCAATACTCCGATTAAGATTGGGTCATGTCTAATGACAAGCCCAAGCAGAAGGTATAGCTCCAAAGCTCCTCCACAACCACAAGGAGAAGGTATAGCTCCCAAAACTACTCCCCAACCCCAAGAAGAAGGTATAGTTCCCAAAAATATGTCTAGAAGTAGCAATGTCCTATTTGTTGGCAGCGAATAATAGAATTCTATTTCAAGTAGGAATAAGGAAGGGATGCTTCCAAGGGCCACATAGATGTGGTGGATGCTTGGAGGAAGAGGAAGAGTCAATCATACACAAGAAACCTAGATAGGATCCTGCATGATAGCTATGACAAAAATAACCTCGTTTAAACAGGGAGGCAGACTCAATCTTTTACTAATGCACTAGAGAAACCTAGAGAGGATCCTCCATGGTAGAGAGAGAGGCTCAAACAGGGACAAAGATAGACAACATTATGAGAGAGAGAGAGAGAGAGAGAGAGAGAGAGAAAATGCGAGTAGAGTTCCATAAAGTGAAAACATAAGTTTAGGAATTTGTGTAGACCTTTGGAGATAGTGAGGCGTACATCTTAACTATCTCCTTCTCATGGACTTCACACATTAGAGAGAGAGAGAGAGAGAGAATGCGAGTAGAGTTCCATATAATGAAAACACAAGTTTATGAATTTGTGTAGACTGTTGGAGATAGTGAGGCATGCATCTTAACTATCTCCTTGTCATGGACTTAACACATAAACCTCATTTGTCATACTTGGCTCTAGGTTTCATTCTCCATTGATGGTTAATTTGATCAAGGGGTTTCCACACCTCTAAGGCACTTTTTAAGTGCCATGATGGATGGATCCTTCCCAATTATTCATTTTGTGGAAAGGTGGATTGATGGCTTGAATTTCCATCATT
>APFE031162653.1:0-45910 GCA_000404065.3 Pinus taeda | reverse complement strand
ATTGGATGGGAACATCCAATTTCCCACATATGATATAATGTCTCAAGGGATTAGAGATATGACTTTGTGCATATTTTAGGAAGACAAGTGAATGATAATGACTTGGTTGTAGGTATTTGTTATAGAATTAAGGATCATGGCTAGCTATTGAATAGTTTCATGAAAGTGCTATAATGCATCTATGTCAACATGACAATTACAAGTATGATAAATGTTAATATAACATGATATTTTTCTAGCTGATGCTTTGAAGTTGCAGATTCCATGGATGTTGTTGACCATAATAAGAGGGTCAAATTATTATTGTATTTAAAAGCTTTATTAAAAAAAATAGTGTGGCCTTGGTAGAGACGATGATTTTAACTAGTATCTTATGTATGGGCCAAAGATTGAACTCTAGTTTTTCTTCGACATGATGATGATTATGAACAATATCAGTTCATTGCCAAATTTTGAAAATAATTTATATATGTAATACCTAGTGCTTTGGTTTATGATATGTCACTGATGATAATTTTAAAGTTGTGTCAACCATAGGATTCCACACTTCTCCTAACCTAGTAAATATGACAATTGGCATATGTGTTGTGAGATTATTTTATGAGCTAATAGCTTATTGTATATGGCAACACACAGTAGGACTTAGTGGCAATGGAAGGAAACATGCATTTTGGCATTGCACAATAGTATATAGACCAATTCTATTGAGAATGGGGATGGATATTCCTCCAAGAGATGAGAACATTCATAACTATGGAGGCTAATATAAAAGACATGGAAGGTAGGCTAAAGATCTGAAGGGAAAAACTTAGAAAACTCACCAAGAAACAACAAAATTGGCTAAGTGGAATGTTGAGTTGCAAAGAACATACTTATTTGAATCCTCTAAAATAAGGGATGGTAAATGAAGGAAAAGGCTTCATGGGGATGAGAAGGAGGGGAAGATAATATCTTGTTGGTGTTGTGAGAAGAGCATCATAAAATGGATTATCCCCATGGGAAGAGAAAGAGAGAAGACACACCCAGCAAGCCACAGGGACACATAAGAACAATAAAGGACACTGAGGTGGCAGAGGGGAAAATGCCTCTCTCTCTCTCTCTCTATATATATGTATGTATATATATATTGAAAATATTCCCTTTGAACGTTTCTGGAACATAATACATAAAGGTTGCTACTACCCTTATAAAGAAGCGTTCAACTAATTTGATTTATAAGTGTGGATTCGTAAACTTGTATGATGGCCAAAAGCTCCATGAATGGTAGACTTGTGGATATTGAATTGATTTTGGGGATTGTATATTTTATGTTTATGCGCTATCGCTTAATTTACCAACTTCTTGGTTTGATATCATTTTGTTTTAGACTTGTGCATGGTAATGCGGGTTTTTGGTTTTTATTATCATGTTGGTTTTAGGTCTTGGTTATAATGATGATTTTGGTCATGTTCACGATGCTATTTTACTTGTTTTGTCAATGATTTTTGTTAGATGTCCTTTTGGAATAATTTCCCATTTCTTCATCTTGTATTGCCTTTCAATTCTTGAATTTTGAATTGCATGTTTGGGGAAATCGTGGAATAAGGAGGGTGTAGTTGTAGGGCCATAAAATCTTGAAAAAAAGTGGGAAACATTTGATACACGTGAAGGAAATCATGTTGATTAAAGTTCCAGGTAGAATTGAAAGTTATTGGGCAATGGACATGAACAAAAGAACAAGTAAGAGTGAAAACAATAGTAGCATGAAGAGGCTATATAATGTATGATGGCTTGAATTAGGGAGTGATTTAAACCCTAGACTTATTTGGCATAAGTTAATGTTTTTTGTTCCATGATTAAGTAACAAAACAACCTAATGGTCTAGTTGAGTTCAATACAATAATGGAAAAAGATATGTAAGGCTAGGAAATTGGCAAGAAGGGAGCTTTCTAACACTTGATTATACTTGCACATGCATTTATATGTTAAATACATGATTATGTTGATGGACACCTATATATTGCATACCTAATTATGTTGATGCATCCATGATTATACAGATGGATAAGGGTATATTACAAGCATGCTCGTTCTAATCGATATATATATGTTTATATCTATCAAAATGCCATTTCTTCTAAGAAGGATGTCAAGGGTGATTTGAAAGAAAGCATAATTGCTCAAAAACTTTACTTGATGATATCAATGGAACGAAATGATTCCCACTGTGATAAGGAATTTATTGGGAAGAAAATATATTTTTCCTATTGTATAATCATGTGAACATATCTCTTACATTACTCCCATGTCAAGGTTAAGAATATTTGAAAAACAAATGGAGTAGTGTGGCTAGTTGAATCACATGGAGACAAGTTGGTCTCTAGGTTATTGTGATATCTTGTAATGTGATATGTTCATTGTATATGTGTTTGTTGTTCATGTGCATGCGTCATGCATGGGAATGGGATAAATTTGCATTACGTGTGTTGTGTCATACTATGTGTATAAGTGTGTGTTAATGAAATATGTTCAGGTAAGGTTGGTATGCGACTCTTTGGATCTTGTGTTGTGTTTAAGACATATAGCTATGGGATTTCCTCGTCCTATGTGTTGTGTAAGTATGAAGTGTTATGTGTGAGTTAGTGAGGGCTTGTGTTTGCAGCAAATAGGTATGAGATTTTTTGGGGCCTTGTATTATGTAGTGCCACACATAGGTAGGTATCAGACTACCTAGGGCTACATAGGTGTGAAATACACCTATATTCTTGTCGATAGAAGACTACTAGGTTTAGTAGAACCCATAATTACAGAATCATGATTGGGCTTAAGTACTCATCTTGACGCTGAACATTCATAGTACATTTTCAATCAAAAAGAAGAGTGATCCAAAATGAAGAAGGAATCAACCCATGGTATTCATCCACCCATGGAATTTACACATGGTATTGTAATTGGAATCCGCTCATGGAATTCATCCACCCATCGTATTTTCCCATGGTGTTGTGACATCCATCCATTGTATTCTTTCACCCATGGAATTGACCCATGGCATTGTGACATCCACCCATGGTATTCATTCACCCATGGAATTGACCCATGGTATTGTGACATCCACCCATGGTATTCATTCACCCATGAAATTGACTTGTGGTATTGTGACATCCACCCATGGTATTCATTCACCCTTGGAATTGACTTGTGGTACTGTAACTGAAAATTACTATAAGTAACAAGCTGCATTTTGTAAAATGACAGATAGTCTGCCACAATGTAGCCTTTATAGTTATTATCGGTTTTAATAAAAAGTTTCTTTGTTGTTTTATTTACTGGGTGTTCTGTCATCTTCTTTCTAGCATTCCAATTCCTTAGATCTTGGGGGCCTCCCCCACAAGATCCATTTCAATCTTTTAGATCTTGGGGGCCTCCCCCAAAGATCTAGATCAGTTATATCAAAGCAGGTTACAATTCCATCAGAATGAGGGTTTCATGCATATTTCAATTTCAAATTTCTGCAGCAAACCTCCATAAAGCACTTTCTAGGGCCAAGCAGGAAGAATTTTCCTTTTTTATTTTTTTGCAGCAATTTTTTTTTCGACGGTGATTTTGCAGATAATATCTGAAACATTTGGTACAATATTTACAAAAACGAATAATAGATCTGGATTCCTTGAGAAAAATACCAAAATAAAAAAAACAAATCCGCCAAATCGGAGTTTGGATTAGGGAGATATCGCTAATTTAAAATCAACTATGTGTAGAATTTTTTCTAATGGAAATTGGTCAATGATGACTCTCCTATCATTTTATGAAGTTTTTGTGTAGAATTTCAGAAAAAGGATTGTAGATATGATCGCCTCTTGAAAATTCACCCAATCTAAAAAAATAATGGGTTGAATTGGAGTTTGGATGTGGGAGATATCGCTCACTTAAAATCAACTATTTTTTTATAACTTTTGCGACTGTGGAAAAAATTGCAGCGAGAATCAGAGATTATAGGGTGTCTAGATAAGGATTTCCAACACATGCGAAGATGAAAAATGGTCCTTCTGCTTCCAAAAATAGGTTATAATAAATATTCTGAGTTATATTGACCAACTTATGCCCATTTTAACTCTGGAGCTTGTCACAAATAACCTTATTTAAGCATGAAACGCGGAAAACGGGCTACACTAAGGAAGCTGTAGGAAGCTCCAATTTGTATGCCATAGTACCAATCTTTTCCAACACCTTGTAAGGACCATAATACTTTGGTGATAATCTATTGTCCTTCTTAGCTTTCTTGATGGACATTTGTTTATATGGTTGTAGTGGTAGAAGTACCTAGTCACCTATATCAAAACTTCTTTCACTGCGATGTTGATATGCCTATTGTTTCCTTCTATTCTGTTCCAAAGTTAGGTTATCCTCCAAGAATTGGAGAACTCGTTGTTGATGCTCGATGTTATCTTCCACTACTTGAACCTTATAATTTTCTCTTAAATATGATGTGATGGATGGTGGGCGATATCCATAAAGTGCCATAATTGGGGCTTTTTTTGATGTAGTATGGAAGGAAGTGTTATACCACCATTTAGCCAAAGCAAACCATTTGACCCATTATGTTTGTTCATCGGATACAGAGAAGTGAAGATATCCTTCCAAGCATTTGTTTATTATATTAGTTTTCCCATCAGATTGAGGATGAGAAGATGAGCTATGGGCTAAATGAGTACCAGGACAAGAAAATAATTTTGTCCAAAAATTTCTAGTGAAAATGGGATCTCTGTCGCTTACAATAATCTTTGGGCTTCCATGTAGATTTTGAATTATTTCCATAAATACAGTAGAAACTATATTGGCTTTAATTGGATGAGATAATGCACAAAAGTGTGCATACTCTATAATTTTTTCAACTACCACCATGATGACACACTTTCCTTTAGACTTGGTAAACCTGTGACAAAATCCATTGAAATCTCCTCCCAACTTTGACTTGGAATGGATAAAGGTTGTAATAGACCTGGGATCATAATTGTTTCAACTTTGTTTTGTTGGCAAACCAAACATTTCACCATAAACGTTTGAATATTAGATTTAAGGTCGTCCCAAAAAAAATTATTCTTAACATGTCGTAAGTTTTTAAAAATCCTTAGTTCCCTGCTAAGGGGGAGGTGTGCAATTCCATAAGAATATTTTGTTTGGGTTCGGAATTCTGACATAGGTATAAGCGATCTTTGTACCATAACGAATCATTTGTCTGCTAAATGTATTAGATGTACTAGGATATTTTTGTAACTTTTGAATGAGTGCCCACACTTCTTCGTCATTCTTCCATTCATCCCTTGCTTCATTTATCCAATCTGGTTGGATAATAGAAATGACTGAAACCAACGGTTCCACATCCTCATCATTTCTTCAGAGTGCATCTACCACACTATTTTGCTTCCCTATTTTGTATATGATTTCAATGTCATAACACAACATCTTTGTGACCCATTTTTGTTATTCTTTTGAAGATAATCTTTGTTCTAAAAAGTATTTAAGACTATCATGATCCTTTTTCACCTTGAAGTGTTTTCCCATTAGGTAGGGTTGCCATTTCGTAAGTGCATGAAGTATTGCCAACATTTCCTTCTCATAAATAGATTTTTGTAAATAGTTTCCTTTCATTGGAAAACTTTTGAAAGAAATGGGTCTTTCTTCTTGCATTAAAACAACACCAATTCCATTTCCTGAGACATCACATTCCACAGTAAAGGTTTTTTTGAAGTTCGGTGTAGCTAAGACCGGTGCTTGGCACATAGCCTTTTTAAGATGTTCAAAGGCCTTCATTGCTTCTGGAGTCCATAAAAATGCATCTTTCTTCAATAATGTTGTGAGCAGTGTTGTTATTCTCCCATAATTCTTAACAAAAATGTGATAATACCTTGTTAAACTGAGAAATCCTTGTAGATGATCTATGGATGTGGGTATTTTCCATTCCTTAATGGCTTTAAATTTTCTAGGGTCTACCTTAACACCTTCATGAGATACAATATAACCCATATATTTCACCTCTTATACTCAAAGGAAACATTTTGATCTTTTTGCATATAATTGATTCTCCTCCAATAGTTTGAGCACCGTGTTAGCATGTTGAACACAATCCTTCCAAGACTTCTATAAATTAGTATATCATCAAAAAATACTAACACAAATTTTCTAAAGAAGGGTTTGAAAATGGAATTCATCAAATATTGAAATGTAAAAGGTGCATTGGTAAGGCCAAAAGGCATGACTAAAAATTCATAATGACCGTCATGAGTTCTAAATGTTGTTTTCCGAATGTATTCAATCTTCATTCTGATTTGATGATATCTTGAATGAAGATCCAGTTGGTGATGTAACTTGATCCATTCAATTCATTTAATAGTTCATCAATGAAATGATCAGGAAATTTATATTTAATATTGAGGTTTTTGAACTCCCTATAATCAGGACACATGTGCCATGATCCATGTTTCTTCCGCACCAATGATACTGGAGCAGAGAAGGAACTTTGACTAGCATTTTTGGGACTATACATTCAATTTCACTCTTTTGGAAATAGGGATATCTGTAAGGTCTAATGTTTGGAGGAACACTTCCTAGAATAAAATGAATAGCATGATCATGATCATGAATATGTGGGAGACCTTTGGAAGTGTCAAATACCTTGGAATGATTGTCCAAGGCTTTTTGGAGATCTGGAGAAATAGATGATTTCTATGTGGGAACCTCTATCGAACATAATTGTGTAATTACACCTCGTTGTTCTTTATGTAGAAGCTTTGTCATTCCATTAAATATGATTATCTTTCCTGGTTTCCCTACGATGCCTCTTAATTCCACTTCCTTTCCTTCTAAATAAGATTTCATGAAACGTTCTTGGAAATTAAAAGCTATTGTACCCAAGGATTGTATCCATTGGAATCCTAGTACAACATCAGCACCACCCATTGGAATGGAAAGCAATGGGCTATTGAATACATATTCTCCCATGGATAGCTTGATATTATGGCACTTTCCAAAGTGATTTATTGTTCCTCCACTTGCAGGCATCACTTGACACTCTGGTGTTGGATATACGAGGTGATTTAATTCCTTGGCTTTCTTACAGTGAATAAAATTATGGGTATTTCCTGAATCAATCAACACTATTAACATTTTCTTTTTGATATGTCCTATCTTGATAGTTTGAGGAATGGTAATTCTGGCCAAAGCATTACAAAATATGGTTGAATTCATTTCTTTCTCTAAGTTTTGTTCCTCATGTTTATCCTCTTCTTTGACATTTTTGGTTCCTTTTATTCCTCCTCCTCACAATCTATGTAAAATATTTTTTTCTCAACACACTTATGACCTTTAGCGTTTTTTATATCACAACTGTAAAAAATCCTTTTTTCTCTTTTTTCTTCCAATTATTTGGTTGTCAGCCTTGTAGATTGTGAAAGGCTAGGGGAAACAACACTTCCATCCTTATAGTTATGGGTGGTAGACTTCCTTGTTTCCATAAAAAAAAATTTCCATTTTTCTTGCCAACTTGAATGCATTCTCCAATGAGTTAGGTTCCCAAAGATGAATCTAATGTTGGATGTTATCCTTCAAATTCCTTGTGAACACATAAATCCTATGCTCCTTTTCAATATCTTTTACCCTTATATTCAATTTTTGAGGTTCTCAAGGTGCTCCATCATTGAACGCTTTTGTTTGACGTTTATCAATTGGCTAAAAAATGTGTTGCTTTTTGTATCCTCATAATGTGCTATCATTTCTTCTGTAAAAATAGGCCAACTGAAAATTTTCTTATGAGAGCAAATTCGTCGATACCATACAAACAGATTTGGTACCAAATATAAAGTTTCAATGCATACCTTTTGTGTGTTTTGCATATTATGGAGATTAAAATATTGCTCCATTTATGGTATCTAGGTTATGGGATCCTTACCATAAAACTTCCTCATATTTATCTTTGGAACATGGTGGGTCTTCAATCCAACATTATAGTCTATGAAATTGTGACTAACATTTCTTTTTTTCTCATCACGAGTTTCCTCTAATACCTTTTTGCCATTAGGAAGCATTTCTTGTAGCAACTTTGCCACACCTCCTTTCAAACCTTCCATGTCTTTCTTCAAATCGTTAATTTTTACTTATAAACCATCCATCTTAGCTTCCACGACATTCATCTTAGCTTCCATCCCATTCATCTTAGTTTCCACACCTTTCTTAGACCATCCATCTTAGCTTTTGTTACCTTCTATGAGAGTGAAATTTGTTGCACTTGGTCTCGTAATTTTGATATATCATGTTGCATTTCTTCCTTTTCTTCATGAACCATCCTAGAGATTTCATGTTTCTTACCAGGTGTTTCCATTTTCTTTCTTCATGGCATCAATTAATGCTAATTATATTTCACTATGCCATTTTAACTTCAAGCTAATTTTTCAACCGAAACTTATGCAAATATTTAAAATGACTATACAACTTTTTTCTCTTTGTAGAAACTCGATATTGAATCTGTTGTATCTTTGTAATTACAAATCTCCAAGGTCTAAAATTTATTCTTGTGGTAACCCTTTGATTCCTCTTTCCAATGCCACCAGTTTGATAAAAATTGGATTCTCCAAGAAATAGATATGCCCAATATGCCATCATGACCTGATTATATAACATTTCTGTAGAGTGAACTTGTACCACTTGCCACGTGTCTCTCTTTCGATCTTCAGATCTGAAAAAGATACAAAAAAAACTACAGACTATCATATTTCTGTAACTTCTTATGAAATTTCAATTTGATGCTCAAAGAGAAAGTTATTACAATTTTCCCAAGGTCACTTGTTTGGAGTGTAATTCAGTAGTCTGCAAAACCCTGACTTCCTAGTATCATATCTCCATAAATGTAGGGACACAAGATTTGTATTTTGGACCCAAGGTTCATAATGATTTCAACTCAAATGGGTTTTTTGTTATCTTCTGAGACATCATAGAAAAAGAGTTATAGAAAACTTCCATTATGACCTATTTGGAACAACGAAACCCTAAAACCCAAAGCTCTGATAACATATTTTATGAAACCAGCTCTCAAAAGGGTATAAAAGAAAGATCAATGCCTTGGAAAATAGCCTCTTCAAGGGGGAAACCTCCTTTACATTACACAAACAAACAATTCTTGGATGATACAAATGAAAAAACTTTCTTTCTATATATAGGATTCTAAGGGGTCATAATATAATCAAAGCCGACATAACAATAATAATATAACGACACAATAATAATAATAGTGGGCTTCTATGGGGCACAATAATAACAATATGGGAACGATAGGGGCACAACAATAACAATAAGGGCTACAATGACAATAGTAATGGGGTAATCACAAGTATTATAGGGACCTAACATCATCTTTGTACCCCCTATTCATAGTTATTTTTCAAGGCAACAAACTAGAACTCTCCAATTGCCTCATCACCTTTCAAAACAATGCTTGATTATTTTGAGGTGATTTTTGAACTAGTCTCTAATTACATCCATGAAATCCTTGAATTGTCTCCATCGCACAAACCTCTTTTTGTAATAAAATTATAAATCACACGTCTGCATTCCTTGTCCCCGACATACCAATTCTTTATAGTGGAATAATTTATCGTTCCTCCCTCGATGAAATAGAGATGCACTATTGTGGCATGGAGATGATTGGTGTCATAAAATGGTCCAATGCACCCTTCAATATATGTCACAAAACTCCTCTAACCTCACAAAACTCTTCTCATATACAAAAATGAGAGTCCTCTCAAACTTCCTGATCTCCATCTCTTTCATCCTGAAATAAGTGGATATTTCCATGTGTGACAAAGTGTGTTTGGAGATTTAATAGAAGGAGTTATCACTAGTAAAAAATACAATGCAACATAATCGTTATCAACAGGAGGAACAACCCTACCAAGCTAATTCCTAACTAAATCAAGATACCCCTGAATCAACTCCTATAATGAACAAAATATAACCTCAGCTGCCTATAGAGTCTACCTGTACATGGTAGTAATGAAAACATTGTCATAAACAAAATCTACAACAACGTTGGTCAATCATTCTTCTAGTCAAGGGCACGCCCAAATTTTGAAAATTATCAAGCAAGTCAGGGTCCACCTCATCTAGACTCCTCTTACTCTTCTACTCTCTTTGTTTAGGTTCAGAGTAATAGAAAAGGTCTTGGAAATTGATGGTTGGGTAGAATTTATCAAACCATTTGGGTCCTTCCATTTTTAATAATTGTTTTTAATCATTGAGTCTAAATTTCAAAAGTTATGTAGGTTCCTTCTTGTTAGCTGAGATTAACCTAAGCTTTAGAGAGTTGTAAGGTTTAATGGATCTAAGTATATTCCACTTAAAATATAGTAACACGATTTAAAACTATAGCCATTGAGATCATAATATAAGGATGAAATTTACATGAGATCATAACTACAAGAAATTTTAATTTCATGTAACAAAGTTTGAGGAAGGTCTAGCATTTTTATCCTACCGGAAAATTTTCTTGCATTACTCCAGCCCTTTGAATTTTGGCATAGTAGATTCCATTACAGAAATAATCAACCACTATAAGAGGTCAAAAAAAGCAAATTCCATACATTTTGACCCTGGAAAAGTTAAGGAGGAGAGAACTGATCTATACAATAAGGGCATGGAAAATGCTTACTTGTCCATTGTCTTTTGACGAATTGTTAGACGCAATGAAGATCTGCATTATCATAATCATTAAGCCATTTTTACAATAAAGACATGCAAAATGCTTACCTATGCATTGTCTTTTCATGAATTGTTGGCCACAATCAAGATCTTCATTACCATAATCATTAAACCCTCAACTCTAGATGAAATTCATACATTTCTCATATAAGGGATAGAGAGGAAGGAAGATAGAGATGTGGAGAGAGAGATGGAATTGGAGGGGGCATATTAGAGGGAGGGAACAAGAAAACATAGAGGGAGAAAGGTGGAAAGAGAGAGGGAGTGGTAAGGGATCCAAGGAGAGAATGTGAGGGAGAGAGGAGAGTGGGAGGGAATAGTGATAAGAATATATATAGAGAGGGAGAGAAAGGGAAGAGAGGGAGAGAAAGGGTGTGGATGTTTTTGGGGTGAGATAAAGAGAGCGAATAACAAAGAGACACAAATACAAATATAGATATTCTATAGTATTATATAACCAACCTAGTTTCATATTAACCCTATAATTATCAAGGGCCGAGAGGGATCCAATCTCTCGCAGTGCAAACCTTTCTCAAGTTTTTCACTAGGAAAAAACGTTTTGCAACTCAAGAGATTGTATCCCTCTTTGCTCTTTATAGATCTGGGGTTAAGATGGATCTAGGGTAGTTAATATGAAATTAAAGTAGTTTTTATTTGATATTATAGTCTTAAAAATTAAAATCGTTCTTCAAATTAATTTCAAATTGGAACTAGATCTAATTAGATTCAATAAATAGATTTTTAAAAAATACATAAAATATTTTTTATTATTAAAAATTATATTTTTGAAATTACAAATTATTAGAGATATATAATGCAAAGTTGGCTCACCTATGCACCATCTGAGGACGAAGAAGTGTTTAATGAGGTATAACCTTTCAACTGATCTTTACTAGCCTTTCAATCCCCTATCACTTGTAAGCTTAGATTGCTTGACACAATTAATATGACTAAAATAAAAAATTGATTCATTTATTGTAGTACTTGTTAGGTAGTTGTATTTTTGTTCTTAGATTCATTCATGTTAGTCATTTTTAGTTGCATTACTTATTAGCTAGTCACATATTTTTTTCTAACTAAACTTAAATCTATTCATAAAACATATGGTACAGAGAGTTCTAGGCATCAGAGTGTTGCCATACAATCAGCAACTTAGCAGAAAATGAGCCCCCTGCAAGGGGAAACCGGCTCGAGAGGCATTTGAGAGCTGCCTCACAAGAGGAAACCAGCCTTGTCTTAACAACAGTGAACCAAAAACCGAGCCGCCCGCCAGGGGCAACTGACTCATACATAGTTTTGAGACTGAATTATCTACCAAGATCAGTTTGGGCAAGCTAATATACGAAGGATACAAACCAACAAAAAGCTTAAAAGACTAAACATGGAGGCGAGGAAAAGTAGAATCACTTAGAGTCCATAGTCACCTGAGGGCGATTCATCATCCAATCTGCATCCCCATCCTTCGTTGTCATCAGGAGCAGGATCTGGAAGAGAGGAATCCATCACATCATGCTCACCTGCATTCATCCCGGTGGCCTGGAGAGGCCCTCAGCTGCATTCACCTACCACACGAGGATGATTTTCGTCTACCGGCAGAGAGACAGGCGGAGCTGGAGGAGAGGCCTGCGAGCTAATGGGAGGCATAGAGTGTAGGGGAGAGACAACGATCACAGGTCAAGGTTCGAGGTAGTGGTGGGAGGCAGCGGTGACAGTGCTCGGGGAGGGAGGAAGGCGTTGAAATTGACCACTTCCACGAAGGCGACGGGGAGCATTATCACTAAGATTGTGAGCAAAGAACAAGTGAGAGCAAGGGGGAGGGGAGCGACTAGGCCTGGAGCCACCCTGGCAGCATCTCATACGATGTCTCAACTTAGGCATCGCTGCACAGAAGTCATGAGAGTGGGAGAAATTGAGAGAGGACCTCAACAGAAGAATGTGGAGGCGAAAGTCAAACAAGGCAGGGGTGCGCCGAGCACAGAATGGACTATGCGAGTGATGGTAACCAGGGATGAAGCTAATGCAGGAGACCAGCGGACAGTGTTTTCTGACACTGGTGCGGAGGTTGTGCACCTCTGCTTCTGGCGAACAACAAGAACCAATAGGCAAGAGCTGCCTCGACATAGAGCCTGACAGAGCACTACAACTCCAAAACAAAACACCAGAGAGCGCAACTGAGGACGGGGACGAAGGGTCTAGAGAATTCATGCTAAATTTGTTGGTGTCTCGGCCTCCCCACCAACATAAATGTCACGTAGGGTGATGGCCCATCAACTTAATGGTCCTGGAGTTGAGTACAGGCTTATCGCAGGCAAACCAGTGGGCTTGCCATGCGCCCACCTGCTGGATTGTAACCCCAATCATGTCAATATCCATCCGCATCTGGGGTGAAGTTGTCTTGCTACACCAGTTGAGTGCATTCCTGAAGGAGATTGTTGTCATTGAGACTGGAGAGGGGCCCTACAAAGAGGGTCTGGACGTTCATTACCACTTTGTTGGCCAGAAGGTCTGCCACTTTGTTGCCAGATCTTCTAGTGTGCTTGAGGTAAATGGCTTTTTGCTCTAGTAAGCAGTCAGTGATGAGATCCAATCTTGCCATGAGCCTCCAACTGTCCACTACTTTAGAGGGTGGGGAGCTTGAAAGGATCTTACTGATCATGTTGATGAGGATTTGGGAGTCGCCCTCAATCTCAATAGGGAAGAAATTATGGAGCTGGGCTAGCTGCATACCTTGCCAAAGACCCTCCAGTTCCGCATAGTTATTGGTATCCCATCCTATATAGCCATAGTAAACGAGCATAGAATCCCCTTTTTGATTATGAAAAATTCCCCCAAAGCCCGCCTCCCCAGAGTTGCCTTTGGAGGCGCCATCAAAGTTAAGCTTTCTGACACCATCTTGGGGGGAGACCCATTTAGCATTAGAATTTGACTTTGGGACTTCTCGATCAGTCGACTCGAGATGTAGATTGAGCTTGAACTGCCAGTTGTTCCAGACTTGTTGCTCTAGGGGCAGAGAAGGGAGGTCTTCTTGCTGCCATTTTGTAGCACTAAGGTTTCTTGGAGATTGTTGCAGTAATTTAACCAGAGGATTTTTGGAGGGGCTGACTGATTCTTGAAGATCCTCCTATTCCTCTCCGTCCAGATATGCCATAAGATGTGGCCTAGAATGTGCCTCCAGAGATATTTGAGGATGTTGCAACGATAGGGTGCCATCGGCCAATTACGTATGATGGTATTTGAGTCCTCAGACTGTCGACCATCCCTTCTGCACTTGGAGCTAACACTTTCCCAGAAGAAGGTAGCCAAAAGGCAGGTCAGCATAAGATGTTGAATGGTCTCCTCTTGATTATTATAGTTGGGGCATCTGGAAGGCCCAGTGAAGTCTCTCTTCATTAAGTTATCCCATGTGAGGATTTTATTGTGAAAGAGCAACCATAAAAATGAGGAGACCTTCGACCAAAGTTGCGGCAACCACAACTGTTTCTAGATGGGGTCAAGAGGGTCGAGAGTCTGGGTCATTAGGGCATAGGCTTCCTGAGTGGTGAACTTGCATTTGGGGGAGTGTCCCCAGCGAAGGACATCCTGCTTTTCCGTGTATCTGATTTTCCTGCTGATTAGTTTTGCTTCTAGTGCTGGATGAGATTGACCTTGCTGGTTGTTCAAGCAGGCTGCAGCCATTTTCGAGTTCCTGTACCCCTAAACTTGGTTTTCCTCCCAGAATTGGTGAACTATGGAATCCAAAGGAGCTATCAAATCAATTTGTAGATGTGGATTGATGATTGAGAGGAGATTGGGTTGTTGTTGCCACGAGTTTGTCCAGAACCTAGTTGTACGACCATTGTAGACCTCCTAGAAACTATGTTCCTGAATAAGCAGACTGTGTTGTTTGGCAGCATTGTAGATCAGTGAGCCTGCTTCCACATTAGACAGTTGAATGAGCTCCAAATTGGGTCTATGGTTGGCATATTTGGCATTCCAGAGTCTCGCCCATGGGGTAGAGGCGGAGGATAGCCATTGCCACGAGATCTTAGCCCCCATGATAGCATTGTTGTGTTGAGGGTCGTGGAGTCCCAACCCTCCCACTGACTTTGGCTTGAAGATCGTGTTGCATTTCTTGTTCTGTCCAGATTCTCCCCATAAGAAATTGTGCTAAAGAGATCTGATCTGCTTAAGGACCCATTTCGGGGCCGCTAGGACCGAGAAGAGATAAGGGGGCATGGTTTGAAGGACATTCTTGACCAGAATAAGTCTGCTAGGGAGGTTGAAGGGGAGAAAAGTCTAGGAGGATAATTTAGCTTCAAGTTTGTCTAAGAGAGATCTCCAAGATGAGTGCTTAAGTGCTGAGACAATCAAGGGTGCTCCAAGGTACTTGGCGGGGAGCTTGAAAATAGAGAAACGGAGGATTCTAGCAATGTGATGCTGAATGAGCAAGGTAGTGTTAAAGAAGAAGATTTGCGACTTGGAGGCATTGGCAGTCATTCCTAAAGCTTCGGCAAACAAATCAAGAAAGCTCTTGAAGGCGGAGGCTTCTTGGGTGGAAGGATGACCAAAAAACATAGTGTCATCCACGAATTGCTAGTGGGTGTGAGCCGGGGTTTCATGAACGGAAATGCCACGGGGTTGATGCGAATGTAGGGCATGAATGATCAAACAGCCTAACCCCTCTTCCATGAGAACAAAGAGAAAAGTGTACAGGGGGTCGCCCTAACGAATGCCATGAGAGGGGGAGAAGGGATGAGAGGGGATACCATTAACCAGGATGGAGAAAAATGAAGAGGAGATCAGGCTCATGGCCCATCTTATCCAAGGAGATCTGAAACCAAAAGCTGCTAGCATCTGTTGAATGAAATTCTAGTTAATTTTGTCAAAAGATATTTATAAATTAATCTTAAGGAGTGTACCTGGCTTTTTATTTTTCTTCAGAGAATGCATGATCTCATGAGTGAGAATGATGGCATCAAGGATTTGTCGCCCCTCCACATAACTAGTTTTCTCAGGAGAAATGAGAAAAGGAAGCAGTGGCTTTAACCTGTTGGCAATAACTTTGGAGATAATCTTGTATATGACATTGTAGAGGGTGATGGGGTGAAATTTGTCAGGTTTGGCTACTTGGTCCTCCTTGGGAAATCAGGGTTATGAAGGTGGCATTAAGAGATGGGAGAATCCAATGCATCGATCTAGACTCCTCCACTAATTGCTAGATCTCATCTTTGATCAAATCCCAGAAATTATGGAAGATGTTCGATGTGAAGCCATCGGGACCTGGAGCTCTACATTCCTTGTTTTGGAGGATAGCCTGTTCAACTTCCATAAGAGTGACAGGGCGAAGAAGAAGTTGATTGTGCTCCTCTGTGATTAGCTTTGGTATGTGTTGCAGTATTTTGTTAATTGTTGGTCGCCTGTCTAGCTGGTCTTCCTACACCACTGATTTGAGATGAGAGACCAATTCAGCTTATATGGCTTGATGCTGATCTAGTCTTTCTCCTGTTGAGCTAAGGATAAAGTTGATATTATTACACATCTTGCGTTGAATGGTAGAGCAGTGGAAACATTTTGTGTTCCGTTCCCCTTCTTTTAACCATCTGACCTGGGATTTTTGTTTCCAGAGAATCTCTTCTTGCTGCCTTCTTTCCTCCAACTGATTGAGGATATTTTGCTCTTTTAGGTCAGAAGCTTCATTGTGGCCTTCTTGGATGATGCAAAGCTGTAGCTCCACCATTTCTTGTTCCAGGAGCCTTTGCTGTTGGAAGATGTTGCCAAAGGTGGAATGGTTCCAAATTTTAATGCGGGCTTTGAGATCTTTGAGGTGCTACTGGAACTGGAACATCTTGGAACCAGGGGGAGGAATGAAAGATCTCCATGCGGTGTGAACCATTTCCTTGAAGCTTGGGTGGGTGAGCCAGAAAGTCTCAAATCGAAAGGGTCTTTTGATGCGGTCCCCTGGTCTGGACCATTGCAGAGAGATAGGCTAGTGGTCCGACCCTAAAAAAGGCAGGATTGTGGCTTGGAAATCACCTCCAATAAGGATAGCATTGTTAGAGAGGAGAAATTTATCTAGTTTCGATGCAATCTGTTGTGTGCCCACTCTCTTGTTGTTCCAGGTGTGATTTCCATTGGCAAAGGGGAGATCGATCAACCAGTTCTGCTGGATGATGTCTTTGAAATGGGTGTTGTCTGCCTCTAGTCTTGCTCTGCCTCCTGTTTTTTTGTCCAGGCTGGTGATCACGTTAAAATTGCCCCCCAACATCCAGAGGGGATGAGCTCTGCTAGAATTGAGTTGTTCTATTGTATCTAGCAGGGCTATTTTCCTTGCGGCCTCTGGAGGGAAATAAGCATTAGATAGATGCCCATGAAAATTGGTCCCATGAATGTGGAAAGAGGCCTAAATTAGATTATGAGCAGCGTGGGAATCGTTTATTGAGGCAGCGTTCAAATCCCAAGCAATGGCTAGACTGCCTGAGGCTCCAGAGGCATCTACAGCGACAGAATGACATCCTGGCCAGGATTTTGAAAGAATAGGGCCAAGGGTTTGACTTGTGCATTTAGTTTCCTGCAGGAAAAAAACGTGAGGTCCTTCCATCTATATCAGATTTTTGATCATACGGACTTTTGAGGGGTCGTTTAGACCCCTTATATTCCATGAGATGAGTTTCATTGAGAACTTCCTTCACGGGGCGGGAAAAACTTGGAAAGTTTCTGATACCTACCAGATTCTACCAACATCTCTCCCAGAAGGATAGTTCTCTATAGATTAGATTTCCTCCCTCCTTTCTTTGAGCCTTTAAAGAGTTTCTTCCCATCCCATGGGCTTCCCTGTTGGATGCCTAGGGATTTTTGATTCTGCTGCGCACGGGCGAGAGCCACAGTTAAGTTCTCGATCTGCTTCTCTGAGATCTGGTCAAAGTCCTTTTTTTTACATGCTTGCTCTAGAGTGAAGATATCTAGGTCTCCTATATCGACCATTTCATTTTCATCTTCCATGGGAGTGATCTCGCTCTCATTAGCTTCAGCATTGTCAACCTCCATGCTGCGAAGATGGCCAGAGCTGAATTCGGGCATCGGGTTAGGCGAGGGTTTAGGGATGGATTCCGAGAGGGGGGTGTCAGAAACAAGGGTAGCTAGGGCTTCAAAATTGTTGCTGGTAGAGGAAGGGGTCGGGGCTTGAGAGGGGTGTTTAGGGTTCAGAGGAGGGGATTTATTGTTATGGTGGCACTGGTTCTGGACTTTAGTGAAGCCTTCAACATCAGGGGCAGAGGCAGGGTCCGAGGGCTTACTAGGGGGCGCGCTCAATGAACAATCACAGAATAAATGGCCATGGGTATGGCATTTCCTACATATAAAAGGCACATGTTCATAATATATGGTTTGCACCCATTCATAGTCATCGTGAGAGAGACTTACTAAGTCAGGAAGGGCTTGCACGAGGCACATGAAGATGCAGATCCGAGCATAGGAGTTTTACCGCTTGAGCTTTGCTTCTTTTGCAATTTTAATGAATTCACCAAAGCCATTGCCAATATCCTTTAGGGATTCTTCGTCCTAATATTCCAGAGGTAGAGAATAGAGTCGGACCCAGAAAGGCACCCAGCTAAAGTCTTCTTTATCCAGGTTGAATATTTCAATCCAGTCCTGGAGATAGAGACTAGAGGAGTTGAAAAAATAGGGGCCTTCATCCATGACGCGATTCTTGTCTTCAAGGGAGGTAAAAATGGTAGTGAAGAATCCTTTAGGTCCAAGTTGCAGAGTTACCTGCCCTTTTGGCTTCCATTTGGCCCTAATCCATCCATGTAGGGATTTTTTAGTTGGCCAGAACCTGACGAGTTTTCCAATCAGTTCGTGGTCTCTCATGTACTGGATCTCGCCATTGATCCTGTGGCTCAGTAGCTCGATTTTGGGACATTTCGTTGCTATTGGTCTATAGGTTGAGGAGGTGGCTTTGGGTGCCTCCGTGGTGCCTTATGCTTCCATGGTTTTGTCCTCTGGATTGTCTGGCTTATCGCCCGGTGGGATCTTCTATGTATTGCTATCCTGCGGTTTGTGGCTTGTTGCAGAGCACGGTCCATTGCCTTTAGTAGGTGGGTTTGAGTCAGCTGACATCTTTTGAGGCATATCAATGTTGACATTGGGGAAGGCATTGAGAGCCTCCCCCTGAGACACTGCCATTCTGAGAGAACCACAGGTATAATGACCCGTATGCGGACTGGGTCAGCGTTTGTTGGCATAGAGGTTTGTAGAGTGCGGCGCCATAGCAGGGAGACTAGAAACCCTAGCCCAAAAGTTGTAGATGTGTTTTCACCATTGTCCTCCCAGCTAGTCACATATTTTAACCCGCAACTAAATTAGTGATTTATAATAGCCGTTTTTATTTTGGTCACTTAAGATTGCTCATTTTTGGTGGTATTTCACTTGCAAAAGTTGTGGTGACTAACTTTTTTAGTTACATAGTCACTAATTTCTTATTTTCTACTAGTGCCTTAAGATGGCAACCCAAATCCTTGTTGGATAATTTGCATTGACTTTTCTTTAGAAAAGTACATATCTTCTTTCAAAAGAACTTATATTAGCAAAAACAAACCGAACCAAAGGAACCAATCTTAGCTATTATCCCAAGAATATAGGGAAACAATTGGTAACTTCTAACAATCTCCACTTTCACAAAAGTTTACCTGATATATCACTCCAAAAATATGCATCACCTTTCGTGCAAGCCAAGAGAAGCTACAAACTATTTTAGCTTCTCTGAGATGACTAGTTTTGTGAACATCTCTGCACAATTTTTCTTTGTAAGGACCTTTTTCAGAGCCACCACTCCACTTTCATCAATAACCTCTCTTACCAAAAGATATTTAACAGGTATATGTTTTATCTTACTATGATAAGTTGGATTCCTTGCCAAATTAATATCACTTTAACTATCACAAAATACTTTCACCTTGTTTTGCATCCTTTCAATTTCACCTAGGAAATCTTTTTACCTAATTGCCTCTTTGCAAGCATGTAAGGCAACTATTTATTATGCCTTAGTAGTGGAGAGGGAAAATTTTGTTAACCACCCCAAATTTATATGTATAATAAATGGGCTAATCCCCATGATACATAAGAAAAATTGGAGGCGATTTTATCAATAATATAATATGTATATATAATTTTTTTGGAAAATCTCTCACCAGATTATATTATCTTGTACAGTGATGGAGAATCTTTCATTTAATTATAAAATCTTGTAAGATCTTGGCAAATCTTTTACTGAATAATAAAACATTGTGAAGTCTTGGTGAATGTTTTGGTAAAGTATGAAACCATATATGATAATAAGAAAACATATTCATTAAACTGAAATATACTAACATACATGTTTGGAGAAAAGAAACATAATTTTGACTTCCTAAAAACAATGTTCCAAGTTTCAGTGGCCATGTTTGTCATGGTTCTTACAATACACTCTTTCATATCCTTCTATTAGTTTTGAAAATATTCCACAACAAAGTTCTTGTAGGTGTTGATATTGACAATGATTTTTGTCAAGGCAGGAGAGATTAATCTTTTCTCTACAACTTTTGTCAAGCTACCACATTTTTCAAGTTATCAATTTTGTTTCTTATTCCATAGACTCCAACTTCAAGATAAAGAAAAACATATCAAGTTTGTTTATCCGAACATGCCAACAAGTAGCAAGCCCCAACTATATTATAAGAAATTATTAGGTATCCCAAGGGCTTGAAGGGGATCTAATTGAAAGAAGTGACCATTGTGAGAATCCTTCCAATCAATATATGAATATATAAATGTAGATTTATTATTATTTTAATTGGAAATCTTCAATTAAGTAATAAAATTTAATTACGTCTCTCATTTTAATAGCCTTGTAACATGTAGATTAATTTCCTTTTTGGTGAACAATCTCCACCTTTTAGGAAAATATGGTGCAGTGGCTCCGACCCCTATAGATCATTAGGAAAAAACAAAGAGTAGCACAGAAGATATCATATTAAGAATGTTTGGAAACTGGTGAGAAATCTTCTACGAGGGTGATGCGGAAAGAGTGACAAGGTTTCATTGTTTTGAATTTTTTTTGTTAAATCAAAAGAAGTTAAAAACCAATATTAATGGAGATATTGGTATTTTTTACTAAATTTTCTAAAGTGACTAAATGTAGCTTTAACCATTCACCTTAAGATGTTTTTACAATATAATTTACTAAGTCTATTTAATATCTTCATTATTATAAAAACCAACCTATATCCATCTTACTTCCACATCTACCACTCTTAGGGGGATGAAATCTATTTATCCCTTCAGCACTTGGTAGACGTAGAATTAAGATGGATTTAAGATGATAGATTTCCCCTTTAAATAATTTATGCTCACATGAATACCATGGTATTACCATGGGTCAAAAGCATGGGTTATCATAAACCTAGAGCTTAAAAATTACTATTAGTAATTTATAAAAATTAATCAAATTAATAATTAGTTTTTATTTTATTTTTTTATTTTAACCAGGTTAAAATGTTTAGCATACATTAGATTACAACATCCATTTTTACTCTTGATCCACCAAGCCCGAGAGGGATCAAATATTTTTTCACTCTATGCTAGTTTGCATTTCATGATATTTGACCGCTCTCGGGGCTTAGTAGATCTAGAGCAAAGATGGATCTATGATGGTTTAATTCCCCCATTTAAATAGGCTACATTTCACATGAATACCATGGGTCAATACCATGTGCTATTTTTATTTTTATTAATACTAATATTAGGGTTAATAACGTTTTTTGCATGGTACTAATAATAATCTAGCCCATGGTATTTGGCCCATAGTATTTTTCCCATAGGTTTCACCTAAATATAAGGCATTTTTTCAGTGTTCGTAAATATAAGGTGACTTATGGAGTAAATATAAAAAAATTGTTTTATTTGTTTACTATACCTCTCGTTTATTTATATTTTTATTAATTTACCATACCTGTTTTACAAATATGGTATTTGGCCCATAGGATTCACTTAAATACAACCTCTTTTTTGAGCCTTCATAAATAGAAAGACGGTTATGAACTAAATATAAAAAGAGGTTTTATTTATTTACCATACGTCTATTTTATTTATATTTTTATTTATTTACCATACCTCCTCTTTATTTGTACTTTTATTTGTTTACACCCTTGCATGTATATAAGGTGACTTATGGAGTGAATATAAAAAAATGTCTCACTTATTTAACATACCTATCATTTATTGATATTTTTATTAGTTTATTATACCTCTTTTATAAATATGGTATTTGTCCCATAGGATTCACTTATATAAAACCGATTCTTGAAAATTAGGGCAAATGGAAGGTTGTAACTCCTAATTTTAAGGGCTAAATTTACCTTTTTTACCACTCCTTTAAAATAAGGTGGGCTATTTGAGGCGATTTGTAAAAATGTACTATGATATAGAATATTCACCCACTAAAAATTTAAAACCCCCTAATTTCGCCTAAGGGTGAACATTCCCCCCTAAAATTCTCCATGGTAGCGGATAAAGAAAATATGTTCTGAAGCTTTGACATCCAAATAACAGCTCCACTAGCAAGGGGAAAAACATATCAAGAACTAGATTTCCCCTTATCCAAGTCACCTGCAAGATCTAAATCAACATAGCCGTTGACTTAATCACTACTACCATTATAGGTGATACAGTAATTACTCGTGCCTTTAAGACACCAAAACACCCATTTCATTATTGCCCAATGTTGTGCACCTAGATTTGCCATGTATCTACTAATAACGACAATTACATGTGAAATATATAGCCTTGTACTAACCATCACATACATTAAGAATCATATACTGCTTCTCTTTATCATTACTAGGACAAAACCCTCAAGATATCATATCAAATCGGAATTATTGTCTTGACATAATCTTGTTGTAATAACCACAACTTACCATTTTTCTTATCTCTATGTATCCCTAAGTCCAAGAATTTTTTTTTATGCTCCAATATTTTTCATTTCAAAAGTCCTATCCAACTAACCCTTTAACCTATTGATCTCAATCATTCCTTTGTTTTCTACAAGCATATCATCAACATATAACAGCAAAATATGCATATGTCGTTTCCCAACTTTTGTAAGTAAACACAATGATCATACTCATTTAGTCAAATTGTCGCTCCTCATGAAGGAATCAAACTTCTTGTACCATTTCCTGGAAGAGTTCTTCATGCCATACAATGACTTCTTGAGTTTGCAAACAAACCTCTTGTTGTTATTTTGAACAAAGCCTTCTCATTATTCCATATATATATCCTCATCCAAATGTTCATGTAAGAATGTTGTTTTAACATCTATTTTCTCTAGCTCTAGGTCAAGTAATGCAACTAATGCTAAAACAACTCTAATTGAAACAAGCTTAACAATAATAATAAAAATATCATGCAAATCAATGCCTTCCTTTTTGAGAATATCCTTTTGTAACCAGTCTTGCTTTGTACTTCTGCACACTGTCATCAAGTCATTTCTTCAATTTGTAAACCCACTTGCAACTGAAAACCTTCCTTTCCCTGGGAAGATCCACCAAAACCCATGCCTTATTTCTTTCGAAGGCATCCATTTCCCCTTTAATTGGATATTTTCATTTATCATTATTCAACACTTCCATTGCTTCATGATAACATCTAATTTCTCATTCATTAGCAATTAAAGGAACAAATGTAGCAAACTCATCCCACCTTTTAGGAAAAGATCCAATCCATGTAGACCTTTGTACAATAAGTTTTGGTATTTCCTCAGTTTCCTTTGAAATTTTCGTATCCTCGTCTGTTTTTACAAGAGTTTCTTCATGAACATCTTCATGATCCTCCACACTTGAATCTGATTGAGTTTCCAATTGAATTCATTGAATATGTGGTACTTATACTTGTTTCATTTCACCATCTCCAACTAATTTTATGAGTGATGATTCATCAAATATGAAATCTCTATTAAAGATGATTTTGTGGGTAGTAGGATCCCACAATCTATATCCCTTAACTCAATCACCATATCCAACAAATTGGAACATTGATTCTTTGGAATAATAGAATAGGTGTCCCAACCAAAAATTTTAACATTTGAATAATAACAATGTTGACCTCTCCATACCTCTTTTGGGATCTTACATCTAGTTGTAGTTGATGGTGACCGATTGTTATTCACAAGTCAAATCGTCAAAGCAAATTGAACAAGTCAAATTGTTATTCACATGTTCCTCCGAAATCGTTATGTTATGTGGCTATTGGACAACGGCTCTGTCTGTCGACGGGAATGCTACGTGTTCCAATCCTCCGACCATCTCGAGGAGGGCTCGTTCCTAAGACCACCGAGGTTCTTCAAAGCTATAAAACATTTCGGCCAGGTTATTGTCAAACTGATCCAGTAACTGTTCGTTAGCGAGGTTTACGCTATCATTATCCAAATATGTAGGAGATGAGGTTGAAACACTATTATTCGATGTTGACGGGGTGGAGGATTATGACCCTCTTCCACCTTGCGCGCCGCTGCTTCTCTGTTGTCTGGGCCCTCTTTCTCCGTGGTGTTCCATCTCAATATATTTCCAAAATGAATAGATGCGCACTTGTATTCGTCACGTAAATGTCTATTACGAAATCATAGGGTTTCGATTTGGAAACTTAATAATCGTGATAAGTTGCATTCATAAATCCTCATAATTTATCTTAAATAGAGATTAAATAGATATGTAACATTAGGTTGCAATTTTTTATTAGCCGATATTATTTAAATGTTTTTTATAATTGTTTTTAATAGACAGCAAAATTTCAACTTTGATGAGGCACAAATAGAGTTGCACTTCATGCTGGTTGATATAATGCTACTTTTTGTACAATGAACCTCTCCCTCTCAAAATTATACTATTAGCAATTGCTCCAAAAAGTGGAGTCTCTAGCCTCAAAGATATCATATCAGCAATTGCTAAAAAACCTACAAAGAAATATCGATAAGATTATTAAATTGAAAGAATGTTCTTAATTTTTTATTATTGTTAATAAAAGATGTAATACTAGCAATTGCTCAAAACAGTGTAATTTTCTCTAGAAAAAAAAAGAAAAAAATTAAAATTGTAATTTGGTTCCCATTATCAAGTAAATAGTAATTAATATTAAAATTTTATATGTTAAGAAAAATATGAATCTAGACGGTTATAAAGGAGAAACAAAAACACTTTAACTACATTAAGAAAAACATTCAAAAAAAAAAAACAAAACACTTTAACTAGATTAAGAAAAACCCCTTAGAAAATTTAACTCTCAAAAGAGGTCTTCATTAATTTCCAAAGAGGAGTAATCACATCATTCAACCATGATCAAAGATGAGGAAATATTTTCTTTCTATAAAAGAGGAAATGATTTTCCTTTACAATAAATGAGATCTCTCCACCTAGACTAATTTCTAGAACTAACTAATTAACTAAAATACAAAAATAAGAGAAAAAGTGGCCTTGCTTGTGCACTCACCAGGCCTCCCATGTGACATTGCCTATACCATTCTTGTTGGCTTTTGTTGCAAGAAAATTCTGTTGTTAAGATTAAGATTTGTGTTGGCCCTTATAATGTAATTGCAATCTTCCAAACCAAACCAACTTTAACTCAATGTTATAAGCAAACCACTTTGTCCTATCTCTCCTCAAGAATTGGTCACAGAGTTGATCACCTAGGTTTTGCTTTAGTTGTTGGTCATTACTATGGTAATATTTAAAAATCCTATTCTAAGAAATGGAAAATTTGCATCGCTTGAGAGTCCAAAACCATATGACCATATTTAGTGATTTTGGTAATATGTTTGAAAATTAGAACAAGACTCTCATGGAAAGATTGGGAATTTAAGAGGTTGTAGTAGATTACTTAGAAGGGGTCGGAATTGATATTCTTATTTAACAAGTGTTCCACAATATTTTAACAAGAAACTCAGACTGTAGCTCTGATACTAAGTTACTAGGTCCAGGGTTCGTTCTGGTTCCATGACGCTCAAGCACTCTTGCTGCATCATCTTTCTTCTTTTGAGAGGTCCTCTCATGCATTGTCACTTGCTCAACTTCCTTCTTCTTCTACTTAGTTGTTGTCTGTGTGAAGTAGCTCTCTCCTCCTTTACTGGTTCCTGCACCAAGGTTTGTGGGCTCCCTCCACTCTGTTGCCAATAGTCTCGTGATTTCCTGCACATTAGCCTGTGTAACTAAGTATGGAACCTTGTGCCATATCTTCTTAGGGTCTCTCCACGCCCAGATAGATACATTATGAAATTCAGCCTTGAATTATGTTAAGTCCCGCAACTGCAAGGTTGGAGACAACCTTGGCATTTTACTTATGACTGTGTGGAGGTCCATCTTGAGCAATATCCAGAATACCTTTGAGTCCATGATCCTCCTTGGATCTTTTTTCACCCACAACAAAGCGAACTTCACTGCCTTTGGTAATTCTTCATCCTGTGGAGGGAATTTACTATCCTTCCATAGTTGCCATGCAACGAGTGCAATCAACAGTAGGAGCTAGGCATAGTGAAATTCATTTTTTTCCTCCTGTGCTTCGCTGTAGTTTGCTAATAATTCCTTGCAAAGATATTGTGCCCAACTTCGCTTAGCGCACTGCACAGCCAATGAGATTATAGGCATCGGAAGCTTGATCACGCGATATTTTCTCATGATTTTCCTGGCCAAAATTTGAGTGACAAACTACACCGCTTGGTCTGTAATTGAGTGGATGGAGTACCCACGTGACTTCTTTACTACTCCAAACTTAGTTTTCATCCTATCCACAAGCTCCTTCTCTTTTCTATTTCTCCAAACTCTTTGGTTGGCTCTGCCCCTTTATAGGGAAACTTCATAATTCGATGGATCAACATATTTGTTATCGAGATGGGTTTTCTTAATAGCAAACACCCATAATGCATTAGCGCGATAAATTGGAACACATAGATAGTATTGATAATTAATTGCTGGAAGTGTGGCACACATAACATATGCAGCAATCTGGCCTACTTGACACCTTTTACCCATTTCATATGTTCTAGCCTTGTGACCCGAGTCTCTTCATAGTAAATCTTGGTCATGCGTTTATGGATGGCCAAATGAGAAAATCTCTTATGGTCAGGGAGATCACAATCGTCCAAATTTAACACTAGGATACACACTAAAAGCATGCCTTCGAAAATTACATCTTACGATAACTATTGTGTAGAGACCATGAATTTTCGCGAATACAGGTCCTGGGTTACCTTTGCTTTCCCTTTTTGTAGAGGAATATATGTTGGGAGCCTCGTGATAGGCTCACCCTCATTCGCATCCAGTTCCTCAACTCCATCATGGACTTCTTTTTCTTTCAAATCCACTCATTCCTCTAACTCCTTTGCCTTGTCCCTCCTTTCTTTATGTCAAACCATCGGGTTCTTCCTCACTAACTGCCTCACCAGTATAGGTTATGTTTTCTTCTTCTTCTACTTAGAAACTAATTTCTTTGGCCTAGGCAACCTCAGTGCTGTAGGAACGGATGGCATAGATTCTATTGACACAACTTTTGGGGTCTGTGCTTGAGAGACAATGGCTTCAGAACTTGTTGGCACGGACATTTTCTCAATGATAAGTACTCAGGTAGTTTCGTGAATGCTGATCTTGCGAAAAAATTCTCCGAAGTGTGTCGATTCATAGAGTGAAAACAAGAGGTCTTATACCAATCTTTCAAAAAGAAAAGTGTTCTTTGGCAAAACAACATGCCAAATTTATAGGCAATTTTGAATTCAAATATGACCATTCCCTGTATTTTCTAATCATAAATGCATCTTTGGTGGCATAAATCCAAATATTTTCACCATAAATGTCACTTACCAGCTCCTCCTCATTGGATTTTCATTGTCCAATCATGAATAATGACTTCGATGGCTAGTTTTGGACCCGGTTGTGTCACACGAACCCCCATGATGCAACTCATCCATCACAGCTTCTTCTGAAGCAGCTGCTTCTATCACACCTTCTTCTAGCGCAATTGATTTTGTCGAGTATTCTTCTGGCATACCTTTTTCATTCGTCGCACAAATTCCATGCGGTTTCCTCTTCCTTGAGTAGTGTAGTTTATAGTCCTGTGTTCACTTGCATCTACTTGTAGTGCTAAGACTGTCTTGATATCATATCGTCATTGCGCAGGTGCAGGATCCCCTTTATCCAACTTAAAGTGACTTCCATTCACCTTTCCTGGAAATATTTCCCCATTCAGATTACAAGATGAACTGCACCACCATCCGTGATTTCCTTGACTACATATGGTCCCGACCGGTGCATTTGGAATTTGTTATGAAACCAGCTCAAGAAAAGATAGAAAAGATAGATCAACGCCTTAGCATTCAGCCTCTTCGAGGGGGTAACCTCCTTTGCATTACATAAATGAACAATTCTTGGATTATTCAAATGAAAAGACCTCCTCTCTATATATAGGAGTCTAAGGGGTCATAACATAATCAGAGCCAACATAACAATAATAATGTAAGGGCACAATAATAACAATACTGGGCTTCTATGGGGCACAATAGTAACAATATGGGCACTACATGGGTACATCAATATAATAAGTGGTTTTACTAATAACAATAAGGGGTTACACTAGTAGTATAGGGGCCTAACATGCCCCTCTCCTTCAAAAAGTGTTGTCCTCAACGCTTGAGTAGTTCTTGATGCTTCTGTATAAAATATTGTCCTCCCATGTGGAATCTTCAGTGGGTAAATTCTTCCACTTGATGAGATACTCTGAAATTGATCGATTTCGTAACTGTCGGGTTCTTGTTTCTATGACTACTCCAGGTTCCAATATGGTTTTTCCTTTCTCTTCAATTTCTGGCAATATTGTTTGAATTGGGATCTTTTGCAACTTTTTAATAAGTGGCCATACTTCTTCGTCCTTCTTCCATTCATCCCTTGCCTCATTTATCCAGTCTGGTTGGATAATAGAAATAACACAAAGCAGTGCTTCCACATCCTCATCCTTGAAGAGTCTTCCCATTCGGTAAGGTCGCCATTTTTTAAGTGCATGTAGTATTGCCAACATTTCCTTCTCATAAATAGCTTGCTTGAAATGTAGCAGTAAAAATACCCAATCACCTACATCAAAACATTTTTCACTACGATGTTGATCTACCTGTTGTTTCGTTTGATTTTGCACCAAAGTGGCATTATCCTTTAAAAGTTGGAGAACTTGTTGTTGATGCTCGATGTGATCTTTCACTGCTTGAACCTTTTTCTTCTTGATATGTCCTTCTATCTCTAGAGTTTTGGGAGTGGTAATTTCTTCCAATCCTTTACAAGATATGGTCGGATTCATTTCTTGATGCTCGATGTGATCTTTCACTTCTTGAACATTTTTCTTCTTGATATGTCCTTCTATCTTGATAGTTTGAGGAGTGTTAATTTCGACCAATGATTACAAGATATGGTTGGATTCATTTCTTCTTTCTTGATGTGATCTTCACTTCTTGCACCTTTTTCTTCTTGATATGTCCTTCTATCTTGAGAGTTTGAGGAGTGGTAATTCTTGCCAATGCTTTACAAGATATGGTCTGATTCATTTCTTCTTTCTCTAGGGTGGGATCCTGGCGTGTATCCTCTTCTTTTGATGTTTCTTGATCATTTTCTTCCTCGTCTTCATAATCTATGTAAAATAATTTCTTCTCAGCACACTTATGACCTTTAGTGCATTTGCTATAACAATTGTAACAAAGCCCTTTTTCTCTTTTTTCTTCCAATTGTTGTGGTGTAACCCTTGTAGGCTGTGGAAGGCTAGGAGAAACAACACTTCCATCTTTATAGTTGTGAGGGGTAGACTTCCTTGTTGCCATAATTTTACTTTCCAATATGTAACAAAGCCCTTTTACTATTTCCAATTGTTGTGGTGTTGCTCTAAAGAAGGTGTTGCTCTTTGTATCTTCATAATGTGTTATCATTTCTAATGAGCCCCAAAAATGGATGATTATTTGGGCTCATCCAACCTCCTAATTCGACTTAATCCACCATTCTCATTAGTTTATTTCATGTCTTTTATTATATTTATGCTAATAGAGTGAATTGGGTTAGTCATTATGCCAACAAGTCTAATGTGTGCTTTGTGTAGCCTTTTTGGTCAATTTGGAGACAAAGTCAATGGTTGAAATGAGCACTTGGCAGCCAAATTCGTGGAGAGTATTTTTAGGAAGGTGTTCCCTTCATTTATGGGCCTTTACCTCGAATTCTCCACCATCAGCTCAGAGTTCGAGGGCCACCAAATCAATTAGCACAAGGGCAGCTAAGCAAGTCAAGTAGGACTGCTATTAACTACAAGTTTTGGCAGCCGAGTCCCTAAAGTTTAGGAGGATCGTTGTGGTCCTCAATTTTTATAAATAAGAGGGCTTAGGGCCTCATTTTGGTTAGCCGGTAGTTAGTCATTTTGGTTAGCCAGTAGTTAGTCACTTTGTAGGCAGAAGTTAGCTAGTTTGTAGTTCGATTTTAGTCTTTCTTTAGGCAATAGTTTAGCTCTGCATTTCAACACATTTTCAAGTTTTCCTTATGGACAGTTTTGATGTAATTCTTCTTTTCTTGCTCAATAAAGATGAATCCAGCTTTGCACCAGTTCTAAATCTCTCTTAGGAGGCTATAGCTCTTGGGGTTGGGCCCATCTCAAGTGCCCAGTACTTCCTTTGTTTACTTTGCATTCCTAAAATAAAATCTGCTATTTAGATTTAAATCTTGGTTTGTTATTTAGGTTGCTTTTTATGGTTAAAGTAGCTTTTCATGTTCAGATTTAGTTGATAGATTAATACAGGGAATATCTCTAGAAAAAGGCCATCAAGCATTTTTTATCTCACCTCTCCCTCAGTGGGATTCTGAGTTGGGAAAAAGGTGACATTGCTGCCAACAAAAACGTTGTTTTGCTTGACCATGCAATCCTTAGTGTACTGTTTCCATTTGCAGAAATTAGTTATGGGTTTAGATCTCTGAAATGTTTCTTTGCATAGTTGATGTACATGGTTTTCTTTCCAAATAAAGCTGTTGTTCATTCATGTTATTGATAGTTAGACTAGATTAGCTAGGACTTTGATTATTTGCAAGACTTTGTTGATTCAGTTGAATGTACACTGTGCAGAGCATCTCTACCACTCTTTCATCCACCCAAAGCATCATCTGAGCCACCTGTTTTGTCTCCTAGCTGAGTTCCTCGTCTCCCATCTATCATTTTTTCCACGTAACCCTACCTTCTTGCTCAATCATTTCCTTAGCCTTCTTCAAGCCAAGTCAGCCTTCTACACCTTCTCACCACTCCATCCACCAGTCCCTAGGCCGCTTTAGACCCCTATCCTACCTCCAGATCCACCCATGCATCTTCCCTCACTAATCTATCCTCTAAAAACCGATTTTCAAACATCCTGTAGAAATTTTTGAACATCTTGTAGAAATTCCTGAACATCCTGTAGAACCCCTGCAGACTTCGTGTAGAAGCTCACAAATGAGGTTTCTTGATAGCCAAACTTTGTGAAACTCTCTGGAAGAGTGTTAGGGACTCCTTACAACCCCTCCAAACCTCTCCAACCTTTTCCAAGCATTTCTCCTCCTTGATCCACCCCTGCACAGTAAAGCACAGTTCAACCATATGCATGATGAAATTGACAACTTAATCAAAAATACAAAGGATGTTTTCTTAGGATAAAGGTAGTCTAAACACATGTATTTTACCTTCATAGAAGTAATGGCATCTCTTTCAGTAGTTTTCATTCTCATCTTTGCATAAGTAGGACTAGCTGGTAGAATTAGGCTTTGCTAGGGTTTGCGCTTTCCTTCAGTTTTTCAATCTCTTTCGCAAGTAGATTAGCTTCCTTTGAGTTATCTTTCATCCATCAATTAGAAAGCTTCTTCTAAGAGCTCATAGAAGTTGGCTAAAGCCCCTAGCGGACTTGTGCCAGCTGACCAAGTGACAGCTGCGGCAAGAGCTAGTACTTGTGCATACAACACCGTCACTTCCAAATTTGTTACGAACAACCGGGTTGATAAAATTAAAGAAGGGAGTCCTGGGAGTTGCAGCATTATCGTTGCAATACTGGGGCCCACCATCTTTTTGGCGTCGTTGCCGGGGAAGCGTCAGAGTATTGGTGATTGTTGCTTTTCTTCTATTTTCTCCTACAACTTTCTACTAAGTAGTTTATTTCATTTCCATTCTGCAAGTTCATTTTTGCAAAAGTAGATTAGACATTTCCCGCTTTCATAGATTAGAATTTCAATTCCGCAATTTCAATTCTGCAAGCATAGATTAGAATTTCAATTTCGCAATTTCTATTCTGCAATCGTAGCTTAGCATTTCATTCCTGTAATTTCATTTGAGCAAAATAGATTAGTTAGTCCTTTCCTGCTTTCATTTCAATTCCGCATTTTCATTTCATTAAGATAGTTAGTTGCAGTTCAATCTACTTTAGTTTTGCAGGTACAAGAAGAAAAATACAAAAGTCAACCAAAAAGATTTCATTTCATGCCTGGTAGGAGTAGAGATAAGTTAGAAAAATACTTGCACAACACCCCCCATTGCTTCTCACAGCCAACCTTCTCTCTTCTTCGATGGCTGTGATTAAGAAGAACCCCTGGGCGGACATCAAGGAATATTTAAAGAACCTCTAGTGGAGGAGAAGAAATAATTCCACTGTAGCAAATGGCTATAAGCAGAAATTGGGAGTAGTACTTTTTCTTCCAACTCAATCTAGAGGTGAATGTGAGAATCTAATGGAAGATTTCAAGAGTGAGATGAGGCAGTTTCTTGCCATGCAACTAGATACCTTACAGATCCAAAGGAAGCAAGAGGAAGCCAAGAGGGTTTTGGCCATCTTTTGTCCCAGGTGCACTAGAAAGCATCCTAGGCATGAATGTCCATTGTACTACATAGAAGTGTGTTTTGTCTGTGAAGAATACCATCCTACAGATCAGTGCCCTTCCTTGCCTGGAATCAAAGCTGCATATCAAAGGGCAAAAGAAGTCACTGAACCACACTATTTCATGAACCAAAGGAGGTCACATGGACGCATACCTTACCAGCAGGAACTGCAAGGGACATCCGAGACTTACTACGACCCCTATCAAGCCACTTTCATGCCTTCTTGGGGTCGCCTTGCTCATCCTTCCTGCTTCACACCTCCTCCTTGTTCCTTCACAGATCCACATTATGCCCAACCAGCTGCTTATTCATTTTACTCTTATGCTCAGCCACAGCCTCAGTGGAATGCACCTCATCAGGGGTGGAGGTCCCAGTACAACACTCCTCTCGCTCATTTTCCTCCACCGCCTGCTCAACCATAACCATCTCCTCCTACTCAACCAAGGCAACCCCAAATGCCTACCCAACCACAACCCCATCCGCATCCATCTCAAATATACACCCCCACTCAACTACCCATACCACCATTCCCAAAACCATACAATGGAGTAGATCAATCCAATTGCAAAGCTGAGGCACACCATGTCCAAATGACTCCTCTTGAGCTCAATGATCTTCACCAAAGCTCAGGAAGAGTGTTGCAAAACAAAGATTATTTTGACAACATTGAAGGACCAAAGGCAAAAGAAGATTCAAAAGAAAAGATCAAAGAACCATGGGCTGCACTTGATGAAGAGAAGAGATTAGAATCAGAGATCGAGAAAGTTCCCTCATGGTTACCATCAAATCCTCCATGTATTCAAGAAAAAGATCAGCAAAAAGAAGAAGATGAGAAAGTCATGGTAGAAGGTGACATGGAACATGATCCAGATCAGCAAAAGGACCAAGGATATCAGAGCTACATTGAGATATGGTTTCAGACAGTCACTAAGTTGCAGTGGTACTCTCTTCCTCAACTATGTTTGATCCCTTCAAAGTCAATTCATTTGGTCTTTGAAATCTGGATAGCTATCAAAGCATGCATTTCGAGCATCCACATCATTTTGTCTCTAATCTCGATGTGCACATGGATCCATTGGAAGTATTCTTATACTTGAGAATGATTTTTTTTTTCAAGTAGGGTAGGGTAGAAAAAAGAAAGGAAAAAAAAGAAGAAAAAAAGGAAAAAATGAAAAAATGGAAATAAGAGGAAAAATCTAAGGTGAAAACCTCCTCGGAGGCGCCTTATATTGGCTCGTTGATTGAAAACCTCTATGAGGCGGTCAGTGGGTTGAAAAAAAAAAAGAGAAAATAAAAAAAAAAAGAATAAGATCCTTGGGTGAAAGCCTTCCTTGGATGCACCTAGGGTAGGCAATTAGGGTGAAAACCTCCATGAGGCGCCCTAGTTGTTTTTCAAAAAAAAAAAAAGAGAAAAAAAAAGACGAAAAGAGAAAGAAAAATAAACTTAATTTCCATTGACTAATTGCAGGTTGCAATAAGGACATTGCAGGTTAGGAGGATCACTCAAAACAAAGACAAAGAAATTTTTGTGCCTTCTAGAGGAAGTTCTACATTTCTACAGGAAACATCCTGTAGAACCTTCAAGCGAGCCAGATTCGGTTTTGGAAGGGGATCTAATACTTGGAATCTATTGGGTATGCCTGCAAGCATCCATGTTCCCATTCCTCACCCTTTTCCATCATCTTTTCCACCTCATTGTGCTTCTTTTATGAAAATTGTGCCTTCTACAGGAAGTTCTGTGTTTTCTACAGGAAACATCCTGTAGAACCTTTGGAAGAACCAAATTCAATTTTAAAAGGGAATTTGATGGTGGGAAACTATTGGTTAGGCATGCAAGCACCTCTGTGTCCATCCCTCGACTTTCTCCATCATTTTTCCACCTCATTGTGCTTCTACATTGTGCTTCTACAGGAAGTTCCTGTAGAAATTGTAGGAAGCTAGAAATGGATTTCAAAAAGTTGGTTTGGCGAACATGGTAGCTTCCTCAAGGGTTCAGAAGCCCTCCTCCAATCTCCAAACTCCTCCTCCATCATCTCCATACCTGCATCACAGCCCAAGTTCACATTTCTTACCATGCAACAAAACTGCAAAATGCCTTGAAGCAAAAATACCTAGAACATAATTTGTTTTTTCCCTAACCTGAAAATCATGCATCCATTTCAAAAGCCATTTTATGGGGAATTGTACAAAGGTGATGGCAACATGCCTGAGCAGTTTCAGCCAATTCTGGTGCACGGTTTCCGAGAAATCAGCCTCCATCTCCTTCAGCCATTTTTGCATTTTCTCCATATCCGTGCATCTGTTTCAAAACTTGTTTCATGGGGAGATGCACATGGGTGATAGTAGCCTGCCCAAGCAGTTTCAGCCGATTTGGATGCACGGTTTCCGAGAAATTGATCTCTGAAATCTTCAACCATTTTCCATTTTTCTCGAAATCGGTGCATCCATTGATCACGATTTTTCTATGGGAGGTGTATCATGATGATAGGAACATGCTTAGAAATTTTCAGATCGATCCAATCTATCGTTTGGGAGCAATAGCGAAAACAAGTTTCGATCTTGTGAAAATTCAGTGGCAACAGCTTGAGGGTGCAGATCTGAGCGTGGAAATGAACTTCTGCAGCATGCATCCAGCTAGAGGAAACCTGCACAAGGAAAACAACCAAAAATCATCAGCCAAGCCCTCATGCAACCAAAGAACCCAATGCATGCAACAATGACTAGCCACAACACCTCACAGCAACCATTTGACTTCAGGTGCATGACTGAAACTCGTTCTTCTATTGCACAAATCTAATTTAAAAACTGCATGAATGAATGGAATGGTGGAATTAAGCCATGAATATAGCAAGGTTAAGCCGATTTTCTTCTCTAGCACTCATCCAGAAGTCACGCAGTACACGTGGACAACTGACTTACGTGAAAATTAAAGCAACCAGGAGTGTTGGTCGTTTAAACCTTAGTTCAATTCACGACAGTGATTACAGGGGGAAAATGCACAGTTCAGGAACAACACTTCTAGTTACATGTGGCCACGTACACTTGGCCACTTCACTCTCTCATGTAAATCACGCTAAAATTAAATGATGCTCGGCTGAAATTCTCACCACCCTCTGTTCAACTGCGGTCACAACTGCGGTCACAACTGGAGCACACGTCCACCACGTCCAGATCAATTAACCAGTGGTCCTCTACAAGATTCCTGCCTGGTTTCTCGAGATTTCTGCTGTTTCTTAAAAAAATTCACGCCTGTCACGCTCTACAGGCGTTTCTACAGGAAGTCTTCTACAGGAAACACAAAAAACAGCCTTCCAGAGCAGAAAAGCTTGGATTTTTCTTCAACAAATTGGAGTTTCGAAGAGAGGTAGGCTCAAAAATGTCATACCCATGCATGAAATTCCAAAAGGTGGTAAATTAAATTGTTTGGAGAAGGGAAAGTTAAAACAAGTCTGCCTGTGGGTCAAGAATTGTCGTTTTCCTGGGTGATACACGAAGTTCTTTTTAGTTGCTTCAATATTACATTCTCCTCCACAGTGCCTGTTAACAAATCCCCCCTGTACAAACCATAAACTTCTGTAAGGACTGATCTATGAATAAAAAATGTGACTTGTATATGGTGGGTGTGAAAATTAAGCTCTGCACTCTGCCTGTGAGAGCCTAATTTCATTTTGACAGTCATGTTTTGGGGCAGCAGCAGTAGTATAACCAGGGAATTGGTGAAAAGGGAGATACAAACATCTGAGAAACCCTGTCCTGAGAATCAAAGGAGGAAACCATACACAGAATTCCCCTTCTGATCAAAGAACAAGCCAAAACAGAGCATTATATCTGAATTCTGGCCAAGGAACTCACTTCATCTAGCAGTGAGGAAAAGGAGCAAATTGAGGCAGAGAGGAAAATAGAGGGGAAGAAAGCTAAGGGTAAGAAAACCCAGGGCAGACCAACAGCGAAACCATCACAAGGAAAGCAAGAGGAAAAGCAAGAAAGAAAAAGAAGGATGAAACAGAGAGAAAAAAAACAAGTTTAATCCAGGGTAATCGTTGCAGGTTGCAGGTACACAATGCGGAAATGGGGCCTCCCAACACAAGCAGAAGGGTCCCTACCAAGTTCCAAGGCATCCTCACATCCATCCCCTCCATGAACACTCATTTTTTTCAGGGTTCGGACACAATTTAGTCATGGTTCAACCTTCTAGAGGAAGCTACAGGACTTTCTACAGGAAGTTCTGTATTTTTACTAGAAACATCCTGTAGAACCCTTGAGCAGGCCAGAATCGATTATGGAGAGGGATTTGAAGCTTGAAGTCTGTTGAGGAGGCATGCAACCACTCTTTTCTTCCATCCTCCACTGGTTTCATCTCCTTTCACCACCATTTCCACCATCAGGTTGAATATATCTGCACCGTCATACCAAAACCCTGTTTTCTCAGATAGAAATTTGTTTTTCAAGTGAAAAATAAAGCATGCAGAGGCCCGTACACCTTACCTGTCAAGGTACCCTCAGGACCCTTCATCTATGAACGCAACTTTGTTTGTTTCAGCATGCACCCCAGGAGGAGAAACGACTACAGGATGTCCTACAGGAATCCTGTAGCAGCTGATCCGGCTGGAGCACATACCATGGAGACACCAACAACTCACATCAAACGAAGCCAGTGCATGCAGCATTCACCACTAGAGAGTCGGGTCTCAAGGTCTTGTAACCAACATCAGCCAATGAAAGAAGAGCACCAGCACCTAGCAACCAACTCTCAGGCCCTGTTAGAGTAGATGGATCGGCAGGCTCAGGCCATAACACACTTCGAGGATATGGAGCGACTATTGGGGGACAATTATGTTCATGCTTACACCTGTAGGTGGGACACATTGTCCCACACCCTCAAAATCAGGGAATACCACACTCGAACTAGAATGAGGGGGGCCTTGGCACGAGTGCCTCCCTACAAAAAGTCTATGCAAAATCTCCAGGCCAGCTGGATAGGCCTCAAGATAAGTTCCCCTTTGCATTTGGGATTGGTAGAAGGAGGCACATAAGAAGAAGAGTATAAGCAGTGGGAAGAGGAAACCACAGCAAAATTGAAGAAGAAGACACCCCCAGCCAGGCAAGCCAAATCAAGGAAAACTCTTTCTACAGGAAGCCAGAAAACGACCACTATAGGACTTTCTACAGGAAGTTTGGGAAAGGGCAGCAGAAGGAGAAGTTGGCCGAGATCTTAGCAAAGGAGGCAGCAACTATGTTTGCGACCCTAAGCACATCCCCCAAGCAGAAGGAGAAGTGAATGAGGGAGTCAAAAACCTTCACTTGGAGAGAAAGAATTCAGATAATGGACTCAAAGACAGTTCTACAGGATGCTGAGACAGTTCTACAGGAAGTTGAGAATTCTCTAGGAAAAGAAGCACAGGCAGTGGGAAGAAGCAAAGAGAAAAGAATGGTTTCATGACAGAGAAGAGGACATCACTTCAGAAGCTTGGCATGACAGGGAGGCCACCAAGGCCATCAAAGATGAGGAGATAGATTGGTTGCTCAAAGGATGAGCAACACTTTCAGTAGGGGGGTGATGATGAGCCCCAAAAATGGATAATTATTTGGGCTCATTCAACCTCCTAATTCGACTTAATCCACCATTCTCATTAGTTTATTGCATGTTTTTTATTATATTTATGCTAATAGAGTGAATTGGATTAGTCATTATGCCAACAAGTCTAATGTGTGCTTTGTGTAGCCTTTTTGGTCAGTTTGGAGACAAAGTCAATGGTTGAAATGAACACTTGGTATCCAAATTCGTGGAGAGTAGTTTTAGGAAGGTGTTCCCTTCATTTATGGGCCTTTACCTCGAATTCTCCACCATCATCTCGGAGTTCAACGGCCACCAAATCAATTATCACAAGGGAAGCCAAGCAAGTCAAGTAGGAATGCTGTTAACTACAAGTTTTGGCAGCCGAGTCCCTAAAGTTTAGGAGGACTATTGGGGTCCTCAATTTGTATAAATAAGAGGGCTTAGGGCCTCATTTTGGTTAGCCGGTAGTTAGTCATTTTGGTTAGCGAGTAGTTAGTCACTTTGTAGGAAGAAGTTAGCTAGTTTGTAGTTCGATTTTAGTCTTTCTTTAGGCAATAGTTTAGCTCTGCATTTCAGCACATTTTCGAGTTTTCCTTGTGGAGAGTTTTGATGTAATTCTTCTTTTCTTGCTCAATAAAGATGAATCCAGCTTTGCACCAACTCTAAATCTCTCTTAGGAGGCTGTAGCTCTTGGGGTTGGGCCCATCTCAAGTGCCCAGTACTTCCTTTGTTTACTTTGCATTCCTAAAAGAAAATTTGCTATTTAGATTTAAATCTTGGTTTGTTATTTAGGTTGCTTTTTATGGTTAAAGTAGTTTTTCATGTTCATATTTAGTTGATATATTAGTACATGGAATATCTCTAGAAAAAGGCCATCAAGCACCTTTGGTCTCACCTCTCCCTCAGTGGGATTGTGAGCTGGGAAAAAGGTGACATTGCTGCCAACAAAAACGTTGTTTTGTTTGACCATGCAATCCTTAGTGTACTGTTTCCATTTGCAGAAATTAGTTATGGGTTTAGATCTCTGAAATGTTTCTTTGCATAGTTGATGTACATGGTTTTCTTTCCAAATAAAGCTGTTGTTCATTCATGTTATTGATAGTTAGACTAGATTAGCTAGGACTTTGATTATTTGCAAGAATTTGTTGATTCAGTTGAATGTACACTATGCAGAGCATCTCTACCACTCTTTCATCCACCCAAAGCATCATCTGAGCCACCTGTTCCGTCTCCTAGCTGAGTTCCTCGTCTCCCATCTTTCCTTTTTTCCACGTAACCCTACCTTCTTGCTCAATCATTGCCTTAGCCTTCTTCAAGCCAAGTCAGCCTTCTACACCTTCTCACCACTCCATCCACCAGTACCTAGGCCGCTTTAGACCCCTATCCTACCTCCAGATCCACCCATGCATCTTCCCTCACTAATCCATCCTCTAAAAACCGATTTTTAAACATCCTGTAGAAATTTCTGAACATCCTGTAGAAATTCCTGAACATCCTGTAGAACCCCTGCAGACTTCCTGTAGAAGCTCACAAATGAGGTTTCTTGATAGCCAAACTTTGTGAAACTCTCTGGAAGAGTGTTAGGGACTCCTTAGAACCCCTCTGAACCTTTCCAACCTTTTCCAAGCATTTCTCCTCCTTGATACACCCCTGCACAGTAAAGCACAATTCAAGCATATGCATGATGAAATTGACAACTTAATCAAAAATACAAAAATATGTTTTCTTAGGAAAAAGGTAGTCTAAACACATGTATTTTACCTTCATATAAGTAATGGCATCTCTTTCAGTAGTTTGCATTCTCATCTTTGCATCAGTAGGACTAGCTGGTAGAATTAGGGTTTGCTAGGGTTTGCGCTTTCCTTCAGTTTTTTAATCTCTTTTCGCAAGTAGATTAGCTTCCTTTGAGTTAGCTTTCATCCATGAATTAGAAAGCTTCTTCTAAGAGCTCATAGAAGTTGGCTAAAGCCCCTAGCGGACTTGTGCCAGCTGACCAAGTGACAGGTGCGACAAGAGCTAGTACTTGTGCATACAACACTGTGGCTTCCAAGTTTGTTACGAACAACCGGGTTGATAAAATTAAATAAGGGAGTCGTGGGAGTTGCAGCATTATCGCTGCAATACTGGGGCCCACCAATTTCCTCCATGAAAATTGACCACGTAACAAGTTTTTTACGAGAACAAAGCCCTTTATACCATAAAAATTGATCCGGTTCTAAATATTAAGATGCAATACATACCTTTTGTAACAGTGGTACACCATGTAGATCAAAATATTGCTCCATCTGACGTATCCAATTTACCGGATCATTGCCATCAAAATTCCTCATCTTTCTTTTTCTTGATTTTAGGAGCTTGATCTTGAAATGACTGTAACTCTGTACTTTTAGATCTTTAAGTTCTTAAACTACGATCTGTAGTAGTCCTCCGTGTCCTCTTTCCATTGCCACCAGTCTGACCCCAATTGGATTCACCAATGAAGAGTTATGCCAAATCTCCCATAGTGACCTGATTATAGACTAGTTCAGCAGAGCGCAATTGTACGATGTGCCACGAGTCACTGTTTCAACCTTTAGCTCTGAAAAGTATATAGAAGAAACTACAGTCCGTCCTCTTTCTGCCTTCTCACGAAATTTCAATCTGATTCTCAGAAAGGAAGTTATGACGATTTTCCCTAGGTCACCTGTTTTGAATGTAATTCAGGATTTTACAAAAGGACCAACTTCCTCAGATCATATCTCCGAAACTATAGCGCAAAAAGCTCTGAAATTGGGACCCGAGATTTAGCGCGATGTCTTCTCAAATGGTTCTTTTTTTCAACTTCTGAAACGTCGCAAAAAAGCATTTATAGCGAAAATGCCACAATGACTTGTTTGGAGCAGCGAAACCCTAGAATCTAAAGCTCTGATACCAAATGTTATGAAACCAGCTCAAGAAAAGATAGAAAGTATAGATCAACGCCTTATAATTCAGCCTCTTCGAGGGGTCAACCTCCTTTACATTACATAAACGAACAATTCTTGGATGATTCAAATGAAAATACCTCCTCTCTATATATAGGAGTCTAAGGGGTCATAACATAATCAGAGCGTACATAACAATAATAATGTAAGGGCACAATAATAACAATACTGGGCTTCTATGGGGCACAATAGTAACAATATGGGCACTACATGGGTACATCAATAGAATAAGTGGGTTTTACTAATAACAATAAGGGGTTACACTAGTAGTATAGGAGCCTAACATAATTTATCTGGAAACTTTGTGAATAGAGCAGAACCAAATCATTCACTTTAAACATGCCCAACTTAATATTCTTATCATGCAAGGCCTTCTCACATTCCTTTTGCATTTTCTGGTGAAATCATGCGAGAAACCAGTCTTCTTCCATCTTTTTAAGGTCTCATTATTTGTCATCTTTCTCAAATTTGTAATGCGCAGGCTTTGCAAAATATATTCAATGGGCATCATTGCATTGATCCCATAAGGAAACCTAAAAAAATTTTAGCCTATCAACTTCTTGCATGTTGTCCTATATGCCCACAGGACTGCTGGTATACACACATTCTAATCGTTCATCTTCGCCTTACAAAACTTTGTGAACACATTCTCCATAATATTATTGAATGCTTCCACTATACCATTGACTTGGGGATGATAGGGCATACTATTTTGATGGTACACCTAGAATTCTTTGAGCACAACACTTATTGTTCCGTTCAGGAAATGATACCCCTATCACTCATCAATACCTTAGGACACCCAAATCGCATTAAGCTCTATTCAAATAGGAACTCTGTAGTTGTAGCAACAATACAATCCTTTATTGGTTGTGCTTCCACCCATATGGTTAAGTACTCCGCTGCAGTAGTAATGTACCATTCCCCTGTCTTCCTTCCTAGTGCTTGTATCAGACATACAATTACATTTTCTCATTTTCCAAATACTTGTAACAAAACTTGAGGGTTCAAGGGAATTTCATCTCTTCATGAAGTCTTTCCCATCCTTTAAGAAGCATCACATACTTTACAAAACTTCAAAGAGTATTTATGCACTACTAGCCACCATCACCTTGCCCATAGAATCTTCTGCGCAGTTGCCTTCCCTTCACAGTGTCCTCCCACAACTCCTCCATGTGCTTTGGTGAGGATACTAGCGTGCTCAAACTCTAAAAAATATCGACACAATATTTCATTTGTTCTGATCTTATACAAGTGATCCGCAATCACAGAAAAATTAGTAGCATGGACCACTAGTTCCTTTTTCTGTTGATTAGAATAAACTTCTAGAGTTGTTCCAGTACACAAAAATTGAATTATATCAGCAAAATGATCATCTACAATGCGCACAGTAAAGAGTTGTGCATCCGACAATCCTTCCTCCAAACTAGTTGGTTCTTCACCTATTTCAATCCTCGAAATATGTGATTTGGTCCTTGTTGGGTGCTAAAAGGTGTCTTTTAAAACTCCTAATTACCTCACATTAATCATCAACCTGGGCAAGACCTTTTACTCCAAGAGTGTACACAATATGTTCATGTTATGAATCCAGAGAGTAATGTTTCTTAAAATGAAGTATAAACCATTGATACAAGAGTAAACGAATGCATAAAACTCAAATTGCAACTGTTAAAGGAAATATTACATCTAAGCATCAAGACTTCCTCTACTAAAATCATGATAAAATATCAAACAAGTGATTCAATTGACAATAGCATCAAACGAGAGAGTAGTAGCATTAACCAATCTCTTCTAGCTGATTCTATCTAAATCACACTTAATCTCAGTCAAGAAAATCAAATAGAAAGGATGTCAACGGAGAGTTCAATAGCGGTAACCAAACTCTTTTAGCTGATTAAATCAACAATGTTCATTGTCTTAATCAACTAATTAATTTAATTTATAATAAGCATAAATAGAATCAAATGGCAATGCTACGAAACATGTAAAGAAAATATTAAATATATAAATTTAGTAAAAAACAAATAAGATAAACTCACCGAAACTGGGAAAAATATCAAACCACACAAACATGCGTGAATCAGAAATATATAACACAAGGGATAGTAGTTCAATCCACTAGAGGTCGGGCCCTTAGCCACCAGCAAATACTACTGAGCTACTTCAGAGAATACAAATGAACAACAACGTAAATTATATATTAACCATTGAACTCAAGTCTCGTTACAATATGGTCATGCTCTCCACCATATGAGTCCGTAAATTAAAATTATGAGTTGAAATAAACAAAAATCGATTCCCTTTTCTCCTAGCGTCTTTTACTTTTATAGTAAGAAAGAGTTAAAAGATAAATGTGATCCCTCAGGATCGGAGATCCTAAGGGAGTCGCAGCTGAATGCTATCTTCTGACACCCTTCATATTTGGCATTGATCCTCTTGATTTGTCCTTTGACCTGACCAGAACCGACGTGCCCCATTCTTCCTTTGTTGGTTTATGTTGTTCCATCTCTAGGGAACATCAACTGCTCCTTTCATTATTTCTCTGCATAAAAAGGTATAGGAGTTAGTTACAGTGGCTAAACCTTAATCGAAAGTAGTTCATCCGTTTCCTATCACAATCCATCAATATGTTAGTGTGTCAAGATATGAAAGAGATAAGAAAATAAGAAATAGGTGATGGAATTAAGAGTAAATACATACCCATTTCGTAACTCAACATACTCCCTTGCTTAACTCTGTTTCATGTCCTCATGAAAAGTAAAAGTTCTTATGCAGTGCAGTTAAAGAGTAGGCTTGAGAGAAAGCATAAAAAATTGGTCTAAAACCATGATGTTGAGCGAGGAGCACAAAGGTGGGCCCATCCTTTCCTTCAGGAAATTCATAGTCAGCTCGATACCTTATAGGGGGATACCAAATGATGGGGCTCTGAAACTAGCATCCTAACCAATAAGGTTCTTCTCTCAAAATAAGATTGTTATAGGTTAATATACGGGCCGCATAAAGCTTTAAAATTTCTGTAATTAAATTGTTCCCTATCTTTCACACTACGAGTGGAGATCATTCATCTAAGCTTAGATATAGTCAGAGATCTTTCTTAGATGGAGAGGAAATATGATATTCATTTTTGCACAATCTCCTTATGTATGGGCCTTAAATTTTTAATCAGCCCTTCTCGTGTCATTTGACTCTTATGGCTGGAAAACATTTGTAACGGGTGCTTAGCTTCACTTCTCACCCAAAGATTCAATCCATGTTCCTATCTTTGAAATGCATTATAAGCTTTAAACCATTTGAGTTGGTTAACTGCAAACAAAATAAAATCCTGGAATTAAATATCTCCTACAAAAGGGTTAGGGTTATTTTCCACCTCATTCTCTAATATGAAATTGTACAGATAAAACTCACAAAGAAGCGTTTGGACCTTTACACCATGTTGCTTGCAAAAATTTATAAAATCTTCAATTGTTCCTAATTCAATTGGTTACCAGCTCTTATGGCTTTAATTTTCAATAACATATACCATTCTAATAAAAACAAGGCATAATTGGTGGCACAAGACCTACATTCTAGGACATCCGAGTACAGTGAGCAGATGGTGTTTTTCTGACTTATGACTCTATCTAGCTTGAGCTTGATCTTCTCCAATTTTTTCTTCCAGCTTTCTGCATCTGTCAAAAGTATCGCTCTCTATTGTATTCATTTCCCGAAGCTGTTTCTGTAGCTCTTGATATTTTTTCCAGGAAATGGTTTCTTGTTCAAGTCGTTCCAACGTCAGCCAATCTTGTGTCAATTCCTCCTGAAGATTTAGTAGAATGGGGTCATGGTGCGTCATAATGTCTTTGGCTTTTATGTCCACCTGAGTGCCTATACTATAAGAGGATATATCCTTTGTTTGTACTTCTTTATTATAGGAGGTACAAACCTTCATCGGAGTAGTTATGTCTATTAAATCTATATGTGGTCCTTCTTGAGTGATGATTGTTCGAGTAGGCATGAGCTTAGTTTGAGTTCCTGCAACCCTGCCTTCATATAATTCTGTTTGCACTACCACATTTACTATATTAGGGGTATTGTTCGGAACCTTTCCCATTGTGATTTCTTTTATTTTTCTTCAGAGCCTCTTGACTGTCTTACGAAGCTTCTGGTGTTCTTTTCTTAGCTTCATCAATTTTGTTCTAGCTCTGTAGCTTTTATGAGGATTAACTGGTCTACTAATGGTTTTGTTAATAGCTTATGTCTCTAAAGAGCCTGTGTTATAGACATTTTTGGGCACTGCAACCCCAATCATAAATGTCCATAAACTGAGGGCTCCTAAGTCCCTAAAAGTGTTGCTTCACTACCTAAAGGAACAAGGTCAGCTAATTACATCATCTCCCAGAAGTTCTCCACTAAAAACTGCTCAGAAGTGGTCAAAACTGGACCATACGGAATACTGAGTGCAGAGGGTGGGACGCATATCACCTTCCCAGTGTAAAGGGTGCAATGCATATGGGATGGCCCCTCTGTAGGGTGCGATGGGTGATAATGGACAAATGGCAGAGACAATTTGCAACGTGGAAGATCATAGAATCTTCCAGAAGCTTCCCCTCTGACACTTGCCTCTCTGTTTTCGACTAGGGTTGAGTAAGAGATCATCAATCGCCAAGTGGAATCAAGAACTATCAGAGAGAGGACACTAATCAAAACCCCAGAAGATGACTCACCCCCCTACAATCATCTATATATGGATCCCTCATCATAGAGATCCAGAGGTTGGAATCTT